>PVJC01005872.1:0-57387 GCA_004026665.1 Murina feae | reverse complement strand
AAAATTAGAAATGAAACTGCTTTATGATCCAGCAATACCACTTTTGAGAATATATCTGAAGAAACCAATACACTAACTCAAAAAATTATATTAACTCTTATGATCACTGCAGCTTTTATTTACAACTAGGGGCCTGGTGCACAAAATTCGTGCAAGGGGACGTGGGAGGGGGGGTCCCTCAGCCCAGCCTGCCCCCTCTCACAGTCTGGAACCCCTCAGTGGTCCTATGATGGCCCCAGTCTGCCAGGTGCCTTTTGTGTGTGTGTGTGTGTGTGTGTGTGTGTGTGTGTGTGTGTGTCACCATTGGGGACCTGCCCCCAGCTGCATCTGAGGCTCAGAGCAGTCCTCCTGTGTGTGTCTACCTGCTGGGGGCCTGCCCCCAGGCTTGGAGCAGGCACCCCCTCTATGTTGATCTCTCAGACTCTTGCCCTCCCCTGCATGTTGTTCTCTTATTTTGAGCTGTGGCCAGGGCTGAATGCTGCCTGCCTCCCAAGCTTGCCTACTGCCCATCTTCCTCCAGCCACCAGAAAGCAGGGAAAACTCCACCTCATGGTCAGGCCAGCCTTTTCCTGCTCCCTGATCCTGGAAGGGACCTGGGAAGCCACCAAGCAGGCCCCCAGCTCCCACGAGCTTGCATTCCCACTCCCCAGTGCCCCCAAAAGGGCCTGGGGAACTGCCAAGCAGGCCGCGGACTCTTTCCCACTCACCAGTCCCCTGTTGCCTTCCTTTCCCACTCCCCAGTGCCGCCAAGGGGTCTGGGGAGCTGCCAAGCAGGCCGACCGCCCGATGCCTCTTTCCCACTCCCCAATGCCCCTCAAAGGGCCTGGGCAGCCCGCAAGCAGACCCCCGGCCCCCACCGCCTCTTTGCCGCTCCCCGGTGCCCCGCAAAGGGCCTGGGCAGCCGCCAAGCAGGCCACCAACCCTGCCGAGGGTCCTGGGTTCTGCGCTGTTCTACCCTGCAGCCGCTCTGTGCACTCGGGAGATCCCTCAGCCTGGCCTGTGCCCTCTCACAGTCTGGGACCCCTCTGGGGATGTCCACCTGCTGCGTATAAGACGACTTTTTAATCCAGGAAAATCTTCTCAAAAGTCGGAGTCATCTTATACACTGGGTGTTGTCTTATAGGGGGGTGCTGAAACTTCCAAGCCAGACTGGAAAATCTGTGGTTGCCGCATACGGTGAGGGGAGCTCAAAAACAGCTGCACTCCATTCATTTCAATGGAGCTGGATGGACACTGCAAGTGTCTCTGGTCGGCTCTTTTTTGTGCTGTATACGGTCTCCATCTGGACTTTTTAACCCAGGAAAATCTTCTCAAAAGTTGGGGGTCATCTTATACGCCCAGTCATCTTATATGCCAGAAAATACGGTAGTTCACTCCAATCACCAGCTCCACCTCTGCCCCTCCAATCTCAGCTCCATCCCTGCCCAGGCCTGTAACCTCTGGCTTAGGCTGCAGGCCAGGGCAGAAGACCCCCAAGCCCCTCTGATCCCCAGCTTCACAGAGCTCAGGCCTCTGCGATCACCGGCTCTGATCCCACCCCCTGCCATTGCTGGCTCTGTCCTTGCCCCACTGGCAGCCTCTGGCCAAGGCTGCAGGCCTGGCAGGAGACCCCCAGACCCCTGCTTTGCTGGCTCCACTGGTGCTCAGATCCCTGTGATCGCAGATTCCGCCCCTGCCCCTCCAATCACTGGCTCTGTAGAGCCCAGGCCCCTGCGATCTCTGGCCTTGCCCCTGCCCAGGCCTTAGGCCTCTGACCCAGGCCTTATGCCTGGATAGGGCACCCTCCTACCACTCCGATCACTGGCTCTGCCCTTGCCCATGCCTGAGGCCTCTGGTGAAGGCCTCTGGCCTGGGCAGGGGACTCCCAGCCCCATCTTATCACCTGTTCTGCTCCTCGGACCTCCTGCCTCCCCCGACACCTGCCTGGCTAACAGGCCTGACCACTTCATTGGGGGGTTGAGCTGGACTGGGTGCCGCCATCTTGTGTTCATGGGGGTGGCCATCTTTGTGACAAGTGATCCCTAATTTGCATATTACTCTTTTATTAGATAGAATGTGGCTATGGGTGCCTCCATCTTGTGGCTATTTGGGCTGCCATCTTGTGGCTATGGGTACTGCTATCTTGTGGCCATGGGGGCGGCCATCCTGTGGCTATGGGGGTGGCCATCTTTGTGATGGAGTGACACCTAATTTGCATATTACTCTTTTATTAAGTAGAATTTTTTTTCTACACAAGTATACCTATGGTAAAGCTTCATTTATAAAGTAGAGACAGTAAGAGATTAACAACAATAACTAGTAATAAAATTGAACAATTATAACAACATACTGTAATAAAAGTTATATGATTGTAGTTACTTGTCTTATGGAGTTTTTTGCTGAAATCTTCATATAGACTCAATGCTTTCTGGTGCAACACGAAACACGTTTTATGTCAATGTCTAGCACCCACAGTTTAATGCCTTCACCATCTTAACTAAGTACTTCTTACACCCTGTGGCCATAACTTTTGCAGTTCAAGGGGTGACAGCAAAACTAGCACACTTTTAGCACTTTTATTTATTTATTTATTGTTAATCCTCAGCTGAGGATATTTTTTCATTATTTATTTATTTATTTATTTATTTATTTATTTATTTATTCAGAGAGGAAATGAGAGGGAGAGAGAGATAGAAACATCAATGATGAGAATTATTGATTGGCTGCTTCCTGCATGCCCCCTACTAGGAATTGAGACTGTAACCTGGGCATGTTCCCTTGACTGGAACAGAACCAGGGACCCTTCAGTCTGCAGGCCGATGCTCTATTCACTGAGCCAAACCGGCTAGGGTTTTCCATTGATTGAGTGAGTGGGAGGAAGAGAGACAGACAGAGAGAAAAATATTAATGTGTCTATGGTTCCTTTCCACACACCCCAATCAGGGCTGGGGATCCAGCCTGCAACCACAGTTGCATGTCTTTGACGGAATTGAACCCGGGACCCATCAGTCCCTAGGCTCTTTCCACTGAGCCAAATTGGCTAGGGCACAAATTTGTTTTTTACTTCACAATTCCATAGATAGAAGATTCATTCTTTTTTTAAAAAAATCTTTATTGTTCATATGATTACAGTTGTTCCTCTCCCCCCCCCCATAGCTCCCCTCCTCCCAGTTCCCACCCCACCCTCTGACCTTACCCCCCCTCACTGTCCTCATCCACAGGTGTACGATTTTTTTCCAGTCTCTTCCCAAACCCCCAACACCCCTTTCCCCTGAGAATTGTCAGTCCACTCCATTTCTATACCCCTGATTCTAGTCTATTCACCAGTTTATTCTGTTCATCAGACTTTTTTATTCACTTGATTTTTAGGTTCACTTGTTGATAGATATGTATTTGTTGCTCATAATTTTTATCTTTATTTTTTCTTCTTCTTTCTCTTCTCAAAGGATGCCTTTCAGCATTTCATATAGTACTGGTTGGGTGGTGATGAACTCTTTTAGCCTTTTCTTGTCTGTGAAGCTCTTTATTTGACCTTCAATTCTGAATGATAGCTTTCCTGGGTAAAGTAATCTTGGCTGTAGGTTCTTGCTACTCATCACTTTGAATATTTCTTGCCACTCCCTTCTGGACTGCAAAGTTTCTTTTGAGAAATCAGCTGACAGTCGTATGGGTGTCCCCTTGTAGGTAACTGACTGCTTTTCTCTTGCTGCTTTTAAGATTCTCTCTTTGTCTTTTGCCCTTGGCATTTTAATTATGATGTGTCTTGGTGTGGTCCTCATTGGATTTCTTTTGTTTGGGGTTCTCTGTGCTTTCTGGACTTGTAAGTCTATTTCTTTCACCAGGTAGAGGAAGTTTTCTGTCATTATTTCTTCAAATAGGTTTTCAATATACTGCTCTCTCTCTTCTTCTGGCACCCCTATAATTCTGATGTTGGTACGCTTCAGGTTGTCCCAAAGGCTCCTTAGACTATCTTCATATTTTTGGATGCTTTTTTCTTTTTGCTTTTCCGGTTGGGTGTTTTTTGCTTGTCCATATTTCAAATCTTTAACTTGATTCTTGTGATCCTCTCATTTGCTGTTGGATCTCTGTATATTATTCTTTATTTCAGTCAGTGTTTGCTTAATTTCTAGCTGGTCCTTTTTCATATCCTCAAGGGTCTTACTAAACTTATCGGCATTCTCTAGAAAATTCTTGAGAAACCTTAGAGGATTCATTCTTACTATAGATTTTAGCAACCTCAGCATACAATTTGTTTCCTTATTTAGTTGAAAACTTTCACCTTTTCACTTAAAGGAAGCCCTTTATGACTTTTCTTTGGCCGATCCAAATTGCCAGCATCACTGCTCTTGCTCTTTGGGACTGTAACTAAGAAAAATAAGGGTGACTTGAACATAAGCATAGGACAGAGCGATGATTCACATCCAGTGTGGATGGAGCAAGACAGCGTGAGCTTTCATCACACTACTCAGAACAGCATGCAATTTAAAACATGAATTGTTTCTTTCTGGAATTCTCCATTTTCAGGCCAACGTTGACTGCAGATAACTGAAATTTCAGATGAGGGTGGATGACTGTCACTTGACTTCCTCAAGCCGCACACACCTCTCAGCCCTCTGAGGATATTGCTTTCTTCTTCTACTTTGCTCAAGTTCTTTCCGTAAAATTACCTACAAATTCTGAACTTAAAAATCCAATTCCATTTTCATTCCTTGTTTTATGTGACCACACTTAAGCCTCTGCCATTGTTGTCCTATTAACCTTTCCAGGTGTGTCTCCTCCCACCCCCAATTTGTACCTAGTCTTAGCCAGGCTTTGTGTGGAATAGCCCCTCGGCTCAGGTAGTGCTCTCTGTGGGGAATGTCCACATCTTCTCTGTTAGCAGAACTCACTGTGTGGGTCTCTTCTTTTCTGGTTGTTATTTTTGTTGTTGTTGTTTTTCAGGTTTCTTCTGAAAGGTTCTGTTCTCTGAGATCGTTCCTCTCTCTCAGCCCAAGGCATGCTTGCTTATTTTAGTTTGCAGACTCAAAATTCCATTAGTGTTTTTTTTTAATATATTTTTATTGATTTTAGAGAGGAGAGGAGAGGAAGAGAGAGATAGGAACAATAATAATGAGAGAGAATCATTGATTGGCTGCCTCCTGTATGTCCTTACTGATGAGCGAGGTCGTAACCTGGGCATGTACTCGGACCAGAAGTCAAACCTTGACCTCTTGGTTTATAAGTCAATACTCAACTACTGAGCCACACCAGCCGGGTCAAAAATCCATTTGAATCACAAATCACTGTACTGTGGATATTTGCTCACATCTCTATGTCCCCATTAGACTGTGAATGTGGGGCTGTCTCCTCTGCACCTAGCCACTGTCCACACTCTGGAATATGTGTGCAGCTCAATTAGCTGGGGGACATCAGAAGAGTGCTCCTTTGTCCCTTATTCCTTACCCTATCTGACCTCCCGTAAGCCTCTGGCATTGTTGTCCTGGATTAATAGCAGAGAAATTAATTTCTCTTCATAGTTAAATCAAGTTGTGAATACTGGATTGCTTTGTCATGGAGAAAAACATGCATTAAAACATATAAATCTGGTGATAACGGTGAAATGAAGTTGTCCTCTCACTGAGGGATCAGCCGTTGTTCCGGTAGTTTTGTTGTTTGCTTCCTCTCATAGGTTAGCAATGTGGGCAGGATTTACAGAGAAAAAGAGATGACAGAAGGCACAGGAGGAAAAAGGAAAACCAGGTGAGTTACTTGGGAAAAAGGTACTGAAAGGGGGATGAGGGAGATAGAAAAAGAAAAAGAGAAGCATGTGGGAAAGAATGTCCAGAGACTGTATCAAAGAATAGTCCATTTGCTGCCAATAAAGAGCTACAGGGAACAAGAAATACAGGCATGAGAGGAAACCCTGGCAGGATGCAGCTTCACAATTCTTTTCAGAGCTCGAGCTCATGCCGGCTTCTTTATATTGTCTCCAAAGTGTGTGTCCACCCTGACTCTCAGATCCATGGAGGTTTTCTCTGAAAGGCACGCCTGGGTCAAAAGGCCAGAGGCACCCTGCCCCCCGCCCATTGGAATAGAAACTGTCTTTTCTGGATATATGCACAATCCTAGGAACAAAACCAGCTGCCATCCCAGCCATTGAAATACTTCCCAATAAAGTAATTGTGAGCTTGGTATAACATTGATGAGATGCCTTATAGAACCTCAACTGTTATAGTCAATTTGTTTCATCTGTTGTGGTTATATAAGATGTCAAGCCAAAATTTAATATTATTTGATGTGAAAAATAAGAAATGACTTGTTAAAAATATTTAAGAGACTGAGGCTACAGTCAGTATTTGCTTCAGCTAAAGAGCAACAGTGCTGTACATGTAATTATAATTTTTAAATTGTAACAGAACGTAAGGATTGAGCTTAAAAATCTCTCGTTTTTTAAAAGGAAGGCTTTTTCCATAATTTTTCTTTGTTTAGTAATAGATCCAAAAAGTTGAGAGACAGTGTTATGTGATAATGTTTTATAAGTAAAATGTTTTTATTGAACCCACTAGTGATACTTGCCTGATTTTGATAGCACCACCTCTAATTATTTTAAAGTCAGCAGAAAATACAAGAAACTAAATATTTTACAAAGACATTATTATAATAACCTTCCTTTTAAAGTACTCTTTAAAGAGGACATGCAAATGGCCTAGAGACATTAAAAAAATGCTCAAGGACATATCATCAGAGAGATGCAAATTAAACTGACAATGAGGTACAATCTCACACCTGCCAGAATGGCTACCATAAACAAATCAACAGATAACAAGTGTTAGTGAAGATGTGGAGAGAATAGAACCCTTCTGTACTGTTGGTGGGAATGTAAATTGGTCCAGCCACTGTGGGAAGCAGTATGGAGTTACCTCAAAAATATTAAAAGTGAAACTGCCTTATGACCCAGCAATTCCACTTTTGGGAATATATCCAAGGAAACCCAATACAATAATTCAAAAGAATACATGCACATTTATGTTGATTGCAGCTTTATTTGCAATAGACAAAATCTGGAAGCAGCCAAGGGCCCATCAGTAGATGAGATAAATAAGCTTGGTACATTTTTACAGTGGAATACTTCTCAGCTGTAAAAAAGAAAGAAATCATACCTTTTGTGACAGCTTGGATGGACCTGAAGAGTATTATGCTAAGTGAAATAAGCCAATCAGAGAAAGACAAATACCATATGATTTCACTCATCTGTGGAACCTAATGAACAAAATAGAAACAGACTCTTAAATATAGAGAACAGACATATAGTTGTCAGAGGGGAAGGGAGTTAAGGAGGCTAGGTGAAAAAGGTAAAAGGATTAAACCAAAAAAACTCATAAGACACAGACAACAGTATGGTGATTACCAGAGGGAAAAAGTGTAGGGGAAGGTAGATAAGTGTAAAGGGGAGATAAATGGTGATGGGAGATTTGACTTAGGGTGAAAAACACACAAAACAATATACAGATGATGTAGAATTCCCCCTGGCCAGGTAGATCACTTGGTTGGAGAATCATCCCAATGCACCAAGTTGTGGGTTTGATCCTTGGTCAGGTCATCAGCCAAAATGAGTGGAACACCAAATAGATGTTTCTCTCTCTCCTTATCTAAAATAAAATTCTAAAATCATACATCTGAAACCTTGTTAATTTTATTAACCGATGTCAGCCTATAAATTCAATTAAAAATTGCTCTGAAACTCAAAATAAAAGACAAAAAGTGTGACCCTAAGAGATCCATTTAGGAACAAAACCCATGATCTCTTTAGGGCTGTCACAGAGCCAGCTCACCTAATCCACAGATTCCGTCTCTCAAGGGTAAGACACCATTGCTCTCTAAAAACCTAGAGAGCATTATCTCATTCTACACAGTATTCCACACATTTGTTGGTGGAACCTGAGAAGGAAATTCCATCCTTCCAATCAGTTTGAGACAGAAGGATCCCAAGTAGGTCAAGAATAGCTACCTAAATCATCCGAAGACCTCCCTTTTCTCTCCACCCTTAGGACAGCATTTCAGGTTTATGAGACAGTTTGTCTGTGAACATTTTTCATGGGAAACAAAACCCTGGGTGTGTGCCTTTTGGAGAACCACGTCAATCAACATAGCTATACATAGAACAGAGTGATTTGCTTAGCAGCCAGAGTTCCCCACATAGAGTAGTTGTACAGATTTTGCCAAAGAAAGGAAGTGCTGTGCTTCCTTATTTTTCTAGCATCCTAGGCTTACAAGTCAATACACATCCTCCATACAATTGACTAGTCAAATAAATATTGACAAACTATACTGATTATTACAAGGAATAATCAATATTGGCAATGATGGAGCTTTTTCTGAAATGTCAATATTAGATGTGTTTATTATTTTAGTCTTAAGTTTAGAGGTAAGTTAGAAATGGGATAAATAAGAGTAATCACTTAGTTCTATTACTAGAGAATTAGCAAAAGTAAACTATCATTTAAGTGTACTTTGGAAAATTATACATGCCACTATAATCCATCTGAGTGACACTTAAAAATAGATGGATCAACAGGCATTCACATAATGCTAATGGCTTTCTCACATTTCCTTAATGATGTTGTAATCACCTATGGAAATACAGAAGCCATTTCCCATCTGCTCAACACAAACATGTTGCCTCCTGTTTTGCGTTTCCTCAGAGTGACATTCAGGACTTCTCCGGTTTTCTGGACAGTCTTCAGTCCTGAAGTAAAAGTTGTTGTTTTTTTGTTTTTCCTTAGGTTGTGTTAAGGAGGGCCTCATACGTAAATCCTGGGCTGGCACCTCTTTGGAGATTGAAAACAATGATGATTAACGTGGAGCTCTGGGGTTAAACCAAGTGCTCAGTGTGCTTCAGCTTTTATAATGCCCTCCCAAGACCTTCCTCCCAATGTGCCTTCCTCTCCTGGACAGAGCCTCTCTTCTCTACTGACAACCAGGGGCCAGCTCTCAGATTTACTCTATCTTTTTCCTATTCTTTTTTTAAAAATATATTTTATTGATTTTTTTACAGAGAGGAAGGGAGAGGGATAGACAGTTAGAAACATCAATGAGAGAGAAACATTGATCAGCTGCCTCCTGCACACCCCCCACTGGGGATGTGCCTACAACCAAGGTACATGACCAGAATCGAACCCGGGACCCTTCAGTCCACAGGTCGATGCTCTATCCACCGAGCCAAACCAGTCAGGGCCTTTTCCTATTCTTTATGAGAAAATCTGAAACGAGAAAGCAAGGTTTGTTTGTTGTTAGTTCATCCTCACCTGAGGATATTTTCCCCCCCATTGATTTTCAGAGAGAGTGGAAGAGAGGAAGGGGAGAGAGAGAGAAACATTGATGTGAGAGAGACACATCGGTAAGTTGCCCTACTTAGCAGGGCTCCAATTGGGGCTGCACATACCCTGGGTCTTCCCCTGAAATTCTGACTAGGAACTCTAGGTTCCACTGCACTCAGATATCACACAGGTACATTAAAACCACTGCCCCCCTCTAGAGCGGCTTCTGCTCCTGGGCCTCTGGTCAGTGGCCACGATGCGCAAGCATTAAACCTGGAGTCACACTCAACTCTCCCACCCCTCTCACTACCTTCTCACCCACACAGCTTCCACCTTTAAGCAGTTACCTAAGTTCTGCCATTTTTTTATGGTTCACATTTATCAAGCATTTTTATTTGTAGTGGCACTATCTTTATTTACGGAACAATAACCATGTTACCTGAATTAATACAACTACTTCCAACTACTACGTCCTTGTCTCTGATGCTGCTGACTTTCATCATTGTCTCCATGAGGCATCAACTTGTGCACGTAGTTTGGTGATCCCACTGCCCAGCAACCTTAGTGTGGTTTCATGGGCCACTGTTCTTTCACCCCCCTGTCCGTCATCCATTTCCCCTATTTCTGGTCATAGCGCTTGACTTTCCTTGGGGAGCCTCCTCCCAACCCCCCATGACTTCTTTCTTTGCTTTGAATTCTGGCCATTCCTCTCTACTCCTTCTATTAAGCTACCTCTAGGACTGAGAGATAAGAGAATGGGGTGCCTCTGGCATGGTGATTGTAAAACCAGGTTGGCTATTGTCTGATATGTACATACACGTGGATTACTTTTACATAAAGTACATTCCCAAAGAATAAAATCAATTTAAACCTTTATGTGTCTATTTTAAATACTATATGTCTTTTTGTTATTGAGTAGTAAGAGGTCTTTATCTATTCCTGATACTAGACTCTTACCAAATAAATGATTTGCAAATATTTTCTCCCATTTTGTAGGTTGCCTTTTAACTTTCTTGATAGCCATTTTTAATCACAAAAATTTTAAATTATGATAAAGTCCAACATATATATTTTTTTTCTTTTGTTGCTTGTGCTTTTGACATCACATCTAAGAAACATTGACCTAGTAAAAAATCATGAAGATGTAAGCCCATGTTTTGTCCATGGGTTTTATAGATTTTAGTTCTTACATTTATGTTTTTTATCCATTTTCAGTTAATTTGTATATGTGGTATGTGTGTGTGTGTGTGTGTGGGGGGGGGGTAGTTCAACTTCATTCTTTGGCAGGTCGATATTCACCACCATTTGTTGAAAAAGTATTCTTTCCCCATTGAAGTGTCTTGACATCCTTGTACAAAATTAATTGACCATAAATATGTAGCTTTATTTCTAGACTGATTTTTGTTCCATTTATCTATACGTCTATTCTTCTGACTGTACCTCACAGTCTGATTTACTGTCGCTTTTTAGAAAGTTTTGAAATTGGGAAGTATTGAGTCTTCCAACTTTGCTTATCTTTTCTAAGATGGCTTTGGCTATCTGGGTCCTTTAAATTTGCATATGAATTTTAGGATCAGCTTGTAAACGTGTACAAATAAATCAATTGGATTTTGAAATGGATAGCATTGAATCTAGAGATCAATTTGGAGAGTATTGCCATCTTAATAATATTAAGTCTATCAATTCATAAACATGCAATATTTTCCCATTTATTTAATTGCTATTTTTACAATAATGTTCCATAGTTTTCAGTGTACTTGCATTTCTTCTGTTAAATTTATTCTTAAGAACCTTGTTATTATTGACTAGAGGCCTAGTGCACAGATTTGTGCACATTGAAAGTAAATTAATTAGATGGTGGCCAGTGGGTGGGACTGGGCGAGATGGGCTGGACATGCCATGGAGCCAACCTTCCTGGGCCCCTCACTGGCTGGCCGCAGGTGGGGTAGAGCCGGGGCTCAAAGGGCGTCTGTTGGGTGAGCAGAGTCCCTCCAACAGGTGAGGTCTCTTGGCCTGGCCTGTGGAGATCAGGTCAAAATGGGCAATCCAATATCGCCCAAGGGGTCCCGGAGTGTGAGAGAGCACTCTGCCAATTGCTGTCACTCAGCAGCTCCTGCATTGAACATCGGCCCCCTGGTGGTCAGTGCACATCATAGGTACCAGCTGGTCAGCTGCGCACTTAGGCTTTTATGTACATAGATGACATTATAAATGGAATATTTTTCTTAAATTTTCCTTCATTACTTTTGTATAGAAATAAAATTGAGTTTTTAAAAATTGACCTTGTGTCCTATAATCTTGCTGAAATCATTTATTAGCTCTAGGTCTTTTTAGTTGTTTTTGAAATATTAAATTGTAGGTGTCTAGCATGCTGTTGAAAACAAAGGACCAAGGCTCAGGATAGTCTGGGATGGGTTTGGGAGTTCTTGGCATTCATGAGAGTAATTCACTGGAATAGATAAGACAGAGAAGAAGGTTGTGTACAGTGGGAAGAGAAGAAGACTGTGCCAGACCCTCAGAAAACACCAATAGGCAGAGGAAAAGAACTCTAAAAAAACAAAAATGTTATTTTCATCTATCAAGGTTAGAAATTTTAAGTTTTTTCCCCCAGAAGTCTTCTATATGATGGGACAAAAGTGATTTACAGTTGTGCATACACAAAACAAAGAGTTTATTCTTGTATGATTACTTATTAATTATAGTATCATTTCCCATATGAACAATTGTAAACCGACTTTTGCCCCATCCTGTATATTTCTCCTGATCCTAGTAAATTTAGATGAAGAGTCCTCATAAGAACTTTCATCTCAGCACTTCCTTTTAAAAATAATATATAAAAATATTTAGATAAGTTGCTAAATACTTTTAAAACTAATTTTACTTTCCATAGTATCACTCACTATTGATGGTTACTGTGAACATTTTAGGTTAAACTTGGGGGTTGAGGTCATATAGATATTGATCTTTTTAAATATCTATAACCAGATTTTTAAGATAATGGAAAACTGAAAATATCATACTAGAATTGTTTTTGAGGCCAAATTTAACAAAATAATGTAATTAATGTCATATTTTAAAAAAATTAGAAGAATTTGGAAGTATCTACCTCCATTTCCTCTTGATATTTTTCATACTTGACATTCCTTTTACCCTGACAGAGCAGGCTCACATCTGCTGTGTGTTTTGCTGTTATTGATATGGATGCTCCAAAGTCAACAGGTGTTTTCAGATGTCAGAGTCTTTTGTATTTCTTTTGGATGCAATCTAATGTGGGATAAAAAATATGTTTGGCTGGTTTGACTTATCTCTTTCATAGGACCAATGACTAGAAGGTACCTGAGTGCCTTTTGCCAAGGAATTCTCCATCACAGTTTGTCTATACAATTCATCAAACCCTAATCCTAACACTAACCCTAACCAAAATCTTAACCCAAATCCTAAACTCTAACCTTCATCCTCATCCTAAATAAATATCTAACCTAAATCTAACCTTGATCCTAACTGTGAACAAAACCCTAACCTAATCACTAATGCTAACTCTAATCCAAACCTTACACCTAACTTCAGCCCTAACACACACACTAAAATATGTAATCTAACTCTAACTTTCTAACTATAACCATAATTCTAACCCATACCCTATTCCCAACTTTAACCATGATCATTAAGCCTATCCCTAATCTTTTATTTTTATCCTCACCCAAGGGTATGTTTATTAATTTGAGAGGGGGAGAGAGATATCAATCGGTTGCTTCCCATACTCAGGGGATTGAACCCTCAATCTAGATATGTGCCCTGATGGGGAATCAAACCTGCAACTTTTTGGTGTACAGTATGATGCTCCAACTAAGTGAGCCACCTGGTCACGGCTATCCCTAACCTTAATCATCAATCAAAATCAAATCCTTAACTGTAACCCTAACTTTAAGGCTAATTCTAAACATTTACCCTAACCTTAAAACTACACTTAACACTAACCCTAGTTTCTAATCCTAATCCTAAAATAAACCTAATTCTAACCCTAAATTTGAAGTTTGAATATATATTGCTATGTGTAAGCATAATTTCAAAGCATGATATTTAGATTGTTCATTTTAGAAGGGTCAGTCTTGGAGGTCAGCCAATTTATTTATTTCTACCATGAGCCAGTCATACTGAAAGTGAAAATCCTAGATCTACAGAAAAATAAACAATTAAATAGTGAACTCTATTAATACCTGTATATTCACTGAAATTATTTCTTATGCTTAAATACCTATTTTCTTAAAAGCAAACATGTTTGGATTTTCTTGCTACATAAAGCTTAATGGCTCTAAAACCTTAATTTAAGTTGTAGATTATATTACTGTATTACTATTCTCAAAGTCATTAAAGAAGATCTTTCCAAAGCAGGAAAATATTTTTGGTGTGTTGCTAAAAGTAAAACATGGTCCATCCTCAAAAATGATTAGGGAAATGGAAGCATTTTTCTCCTACTCCAACTGGCCACCCCTCTTGCTCAGCACCCGAAACTCCCCCTTTTCGCATCAGAAATTATTTTACTGAAATGCTCAATGACAAATTGGCTTTTCTTTTATCAACAATAAAAAACTTACAACCTTTCTTATAAATATCAAAATTAGAATGTATAGAAAAGCCCAGCTCATAGGCTCTGGCCAAGAGTTCTGCTGCGAGAACTAAGAGCACTGGGCCATTCTCCCTGGACATTTGAGCCAAACTGAGGCCAGTCCACACAAAATGATGGGCAGGACACTAACACACGTACGGTGCGCAAAGATCAAGTCAAGGGGCATTTATTGGGGCTAAGAGGTGACATAATCTACAGAATAATTTGAAGAGAGGGAAATGTTCTTGAGGTTTTTACATATCCCTTTATGAAGTTTGGTGGATAAATGAGTTTGGACTAAAAAAGGAAGAGAGTTCTAGCAGTTTGGGATATATTTTAGCAAAAGGCAGGCCGTACTTCCAGACTGGCTATTTGGTTTTGGCTGTGATCGGAACTATCCCTATCTGGGCTGCCTTTAGAACAAATCAACAGAGGAAAAACAGCCGCTTGTGCTCCATGCTGCTCTTGGCGAGCAACCTCCTCGTTGTCCTGGCTGGCTCGTCCTACGCCGTGGCAGTCCACCCACAGCTCTGCAAATGTCCCTCCCTCAGCTACTGTCACTCCCACCCAACTTAATCAGCTCCCTAGACTGGGGCAGGCCAGCCTTTTGCCCAAGGATCATCAGGACCATGGCCTCCATCCACTGTCTCTCCTCCCATTCTCCCTTGCTAGTGACACCTACAACACCCCTGGGGCTTTAAATGGAGTCCTGGGCCTTGTCATTTCTTGGTCTCAGTGACCTCTCATAGTCCCTTAGTAACTAGTTCTGTTACCACCCATGCCAGTCTGGCAGTTTACCTCTTGGCACTTTAGCATTCCTCAGAATTACTTTGATTGTTCAGAAAAGATCTGTTCTAGCTAATCTCTCATCCAGCTGAATTGTGCAATTTGACTGAGTTGGTTGGGATTATCTCTGATTGCTTATGTTAGAGAAAGAAGATCACAGACTAGTAGAAAAATCTATCCTTGTGGGATGGGAACTGAGATCCTCAGATTCCACAGTTACCGCTAGTTAAGGGCTTCTTGGTTGGAAACCAAAGACTTTACTGATAAAAAATCATACATACCACAATGAGGTTGCCAGTGTTCTTTAAGTGTAACCCAAATCCCTGCCAGGGATAGTTTTCAAGCACACTTGCACCTTGCATCTCCATGCTGTGCTTTGAATTCGCAGACATGGCCCAGCAGGCATATTGCATGCTGTCACTTCCCTCTGCCCTTTCCGAATATAGGACGCCCCACTCTCTCCTCCCTCTACTTTCTACACTGAGAACAGAGACCCTCTGGTCTCTACAAGTTCAGACAGTCAGGCAAGGGGGAAAACCAGTTGATCCAGCTGTCCTCTGATACTAGAGAGCCCGAGCTGGTTTGGCTCCATGGATAGAGCATTAGCCT
This sequence comes from Murina feae, assembly GCA_004026665.1. NCBI lineage: Eukaryota > Metazoa > Chordata > Mammalia > Chiroptera > Vespertilionidae > Murina > Murina feae. The sequence goes on along the minus strand of PVJC01005872.1, from coordinate 42,111 downwards.
GTGGACTGAAGGGTCCCAGGTTCGATTCCAGTCAAGAGCACATGCCTGGGTTGCAGCTTGATCCCCGGTAGGGGGCATGTAGAAGGCAGTCGATCAATGATTCCCTCTCATCATTGATGTTTCTATTTCCCTTTCCCTTCCTCTCTGAAATTAATAAAAATATAGTTTTTTTAAAGATGATGAGAGAGGATCATTGATCAGCTGCCTACTGCATGCCCCATACTGGGGATCCAGCCCACAACCCAGGCATGTGCTCTGACCAGGAATCGAACTGTCACCTCTTGGTTCATAGCTCAACGATCAACCACTGAACTACACCAGCAGTCACTTGTAGTGACTTTTGGAAAAATAAGAAAAGACTGTGGAAAGTCTACTGAGAAACTACTGGATGAATTTCCTTGTCAATAATTCTTATCAGTCAACTATGCCACTGCTCTCTTGACAGAGTTGTATGTTTTCAGGGCACCCCTTTTCTTTTTTGTCTTGTGGGTAGTTTTTTTTTTTTTAATATATAGGAGCAGGTATTTAAATATATGTATTTCCCAGTTATTTTATTTTAGTGAAATAACTAGAGGGAGGAAATCAATTAGCATTGTCTTAAACCATACCTAAACTATATTTCTGAGCCCCAAATATTCCCATCATTGTTGAGCTGCCCCAGCCCTTGGAAGTGGAATGGAAGGAAGGAAGGAAAGAAGGAAGGAAGGAAGGAAGGGAGGGAGGAAGGAAGGAAGGAAGGAAGGAAGGAAGGAAGGAAGGAAGGAAGGAAGGAAGGAAGGAAAAAGAAAGGAATAAATCCAAACTGTGCCTTCAGAGAGCCTCTTAGTCACAGTTTAACCAGCCGCTGTTACAGACAGCCTCCCTGGGAGCAGCTTTGATGTGGAGTTACTCATTCTGCTGGTTGCTGTATTTACTTTTGGGAACTGCGTTCCCTCCGAAGGGTAGCTAAGGAGACAACAGAATGACTTGAAGAGTTACCTTGTTTAGTTAGATGTTTGGTTTGAAAACTGCCAAAGTTAATATACGGGTCAGTATAAGTGCACAAAAAGTGCCAATCAGGTGAGCTTTACAGGGGCCTTGCTCTCTGAGTGTTTTGCATCCATCATCTCACTGAATCCCATTGCAATCAAATGAAGCAAGCACCATTATTGCCCACTCCAGAACTGAATGGAATGGAATTGTTAATGTCACATACATTAACAGCAGGGCCAAGGTTTGAGATCAGACTTTTAAATTTGAGGTTAGACTTTTAAACATTGTTACATAAATAATGCTGTTCTCTCACCGGCTCCTTTACCCATGTGTTTATAATGCCTTATTTACTTAGTTACTTAGTTAATCCTCACCTGAGGATTCTTTTCCATTGTTTTGTTTTTGTTTTCTGAGGTTTTGTTTTTTGAGAGAGAGTGGAAGAGGGAGAAAGAGATAGAAAGAAAAATCAACGTAAGAGAGACACATCAATTGGTTGCCCCCGTATACGCCTCAGCCAGGGCTGAGATCAAGCCTGCAACTGAGTTACATGACCTTGAGCAGAATTAAACCGGGGACCCTTGAGTTCATGGGCTGACGCTCTATCCATTGAGCCAAACTGGCTAGGGCATAATGCATTATTTATTGAAACTGGAATGCACAGGAACTGAGTTGCTTCTTACTAGACATGACCTTGGTATAGGAATTATGGATAGAGGGTTGAAAACCGTCTCCTGTCTCCATCTACAGTTGAGGTTCTAGCATTCCACTCCTCCAGATCTCCCATCTTGACTTGAATAGCACATAACGGGAATTACAGGAACCAGTTCTCCCACATTACTCCTGCTTCCTCTGCTCCTCCAGTTACAATCTGTCCTGTTGGTGCAGCTCATTCTTCAGGTGTTTTCCATCATCCATCTTCCTCCAGTCCACTCCCTTTGTGCTTAAATTCCCAAAAGTGGAATCACTGGGTCATAAGGCAGCTCCATTTTTAATTTTTTTGAGGTAGCTCCATACTGCTTTCCACAGTGGCTGCACCTCTGCATTCCTGGCCAACACTGCTGTTTGTTGATTTATTGATGGTAGCTATTCTGACAGGTCTGAGGTGATATCTCATTTGGTTTTAATTTGCATTTCTCTGACGATTAGTGATGATGAGCATTTTTTCATATGTCTATTGACCATCTGTATGTCCTCTTTGGAGAAGTGTGTGTTCAGGTCTTTTGCCCATTTTTTAATTGGATTGCTTTTTTTGGGGGGTGTGGTTGAGTTTTATAAGTTCATTATAAATATTGGATATGAATTCCTTGTATCATTGGCAAATAAGTTCTCTCATACAGGGGGCTGTCTTTTCATTTTCTGATGGTTTCATCTGTGGTATGGTACAAAAACTCTTCAGTTTGATGTAGTTCCATTTGTATATATTTTTCTTTTGATTCCCTTGCCCAAGGAGATATGAAATTATTTTACCAATGATCATAAACCTGCCCATATATTAAAATGAAAAAATTTAAATGATATTTAGGAAATACTAAACATTTAAATTGTATTTGAAAACCTACAGGAAGAAGTGTGATTTAAACAAGCAAAAAAACCACACCTTTACAAATAAGTCCTCCAACTCCCAGTTTTTTTCCTCCTAATAATTAGTCGTATTGCTTGGTGCCATTGTATGTAAACACAATGCCCTGAGGCTGAAACTGAGTGGCAGTGATTGGTTATGAGGTTGCTATCCTCATTACCTGGGAAAAAAATAAAAATATACTATGTATGACAAAAAACAATCAAAAACAAAAATTATTATATTGAATAGAATTCATAAATCTCCAAGAATGTCTGAGGTTTAAAGACTTACGAATCCTACTTTAAAAAACACAAGATACGCCTGGCCAGAGTGGCTCAGTGGCTGAAGATAGACCCAAGAACCAGGAGGTCACGATTTGATTCCTGGTCAGGGCTTGATCCCCAGTGTGGGGTGTGCAGGAGGCAGCTGATCAATGATTCTCTCTCATCATTGATGTTTTTTTAATCTCTCTCTCCCTCTCCCTTCCTCTCAGAAATCAATAAAAATATATTTAAAAATAAAATAAAAAAACACAAGATAAGCATATGAGTTTATTCAGTCTATCTCCAAAGCTCTCCTGCCTTCAAGTAGTTTCTGCTGGTGTGATTAAAAAATATGTATAAGTATCCTTGGCATCTAATGGAGTCCTGCCAAGAAGAGCAACAGTTTCTTATAAAGGCTAAATAAATTACCAAACCTGAATACTAAAGATGAGAAGTAAATTTAAAAAATAAGCCAAAAAACTTTTCTTTCTTTTTTTAATTATTACTTAAAATATTACAAAGAGTAGTGCATATGTCTCTTTTTTCCCCCTTGACCTTCCCCCATGCTTCCCTACCTCTCAGTGTCTTGTAACCAATAAACTCTTTTAATGAACCAATAAAAGCTCACTGTAGTTGATTGGCAATTAATTCAGTTAAATTTACAATGCCCCGGTTTTATTACTGGAAGGAAAAAAGTTTGTGAAGAAATTTTAATAGTTCACATTATCTGGATCTATTAAAAAATAGTTTGCTCATCCTATTCCCATATTTTCCATTTAGTGATTGTAAACATAGTAGATACTTCCTACTGTAGAATACTATGACTGATATTATGCCAAATGGTGAGTATGTGTGTGTTGGGGGTAGGAAGGAGACACATGTATCTAGCTTGGTAGTAAATTGCACTTCAAAGACAAACTAAACAATGCAAGGATTTTTACCCTCACCAAGTATGCTGAAAAATAGATGAAGTAAAGTTTGCTCTGTTTCAGAGAAGCCTGGAAAGATTTAACCTTGTTCAAGGTCATCTGAAAAGCTGCACTAACTAGGACTAAGGTGGGATTCTAGGACCAAAGATCCTTAGGTTCAATATTTAGCTCAGGACTCTGGGACAGTCCCCATACTATCCCAAGGTTATCCACAGCCCAAAAATCAACAAAAAGAGTTGAACATACTCTAAAGATGGGTTGGAGAGTATAGCGTTCTTTGTTTTGTGAGTTTATCTTCCATATTAGACTTCTATTTGTGCATTAAATGATAGCATGAGGTTTATTTATTTTTACAAAGTACAATTCCTCAATAGTAGAAGATAATACAAATAAAAATGAAGTTGGTTCAAAATACTACGTTCAATATATAATATTACTGCAATATGAGGCTTTTAATATAAAAGTCAGTTTGTAAATGATTTCTATTTTTGTTTCTAATGTAATAACAATTAACTAAATATGTGTGATTTGGTATATATAGAAATAGACATAGATATATATCCCACTTAATTTACCAGTGATCATATTGACAACTATTGTAAAAATACAGGAAAAAAAATAACGGGAATTACAGGAACCAGTTCTCCCACATTAACCCTGCTTCCTCTACTCCTCCAGTTACAACCTATCCTGTTGGTGCAGCTCATTCTTCAGGTGTTTTACAACTATTGTAAAAATACAGAAAAAAAACATACAAATTGTTGAATTTTGTCCTGGTCTCAATTATTTGTTTGTTTGTTTCTATAGCTATTGATTTGTAATTGCATTTTGTCTTTCAAGACTTAAAGAAATAAACACCTCCAATTTTCTTGGCTAATTCTCAGTAGATTCCAGAAGGTCTGGTTGTATCCTTGATCTCAAAGGTCATCTGAATACTGGAGTAAATCCTTTTTTTCTGTGGGGGGTGGGGTGTTGGGGCAATTAAAATCTATGAATATGTCCCGCGTGGTACTAATTGAATTAAAAGCTGCCTTCACTTACTGTCATATTGAATGTGACTATGATAAAGACGGACCATTTTCCCTCACTGATTTTATATTCTCTCTAGAGATTGTTTCTTTTTTCCAGTGGGAGACGACGTCACAGCTATGTATAGATGGGCAATGTAAAACTGAATAGAATCCTGACTAAATGTCTAGCGCCACCTATTGATTATCAAGTAAACATTGATTCTTGATGACTTGATATTTCCACTGAAGAAGTGGAAGTGCTTTTGATAATTCTTTTTTTAAATTTTCGGTTCATATGTACATATGCATACTTTACGATGACTATTATATTAAAATATAATCATAATCATAATCATTACATTTTTCTAAGTTATGGTTTGTATTATTCAGTTCACAATTCCATCAAAGCAGCACATGCATTGGCAGTCTACTTTTCAAAAGTAAAACAAAAAAGGCAGAAAGATTCTAGAGTACAAGGAAGAAAAATAACATGACATCTTCACATTTTGTTTTGTAAACTTATCTAGAAATGCATATGGTCACTCACAACACTAAGTATCCTGACTACGCACTCATGATGTCTTTGGAAACAGTCTTTGGATTTTATCCCCTTCATTTTTAAGAGTTTGAAATAAGAGTAATTTAATTTAATTCCTTATCTGTGTTAAAGAATAGATGGGCCACAAATGTGCTGAAACAACTGGATTTACACATGCAAAAGGATAAAGTTGAACTTTACTTCACACTATAACAACTCAAAATGTGGTATATGCATACAATAAAAGAGTATGAATAAATCTTAAGAGCACTATGCTAAGTGAAATAAACCAATTGCAAAAAGACAATTAAAATGTAGTCAAATTCATGGACCGAAAGTAAAATGATGAATGCCAGAGGCTGGGGGAAGGAGAATTGGAATGTTGTTTAATTGCTACAGAATTTCAGTTTTGTAAGATAAAGAGTTCTGGATATTAGTTAAATGATAATGTCAATGTACTTAACACTATTGAACTATTTAACACTATTCAATATTTAAACATGGTTAAAATGGTAAATATTATGTTATGTGCATTTTATCACAATTTTTAAAAATAAAGAAAATTCTAAGAAATGGGTCAAACAAATATAAAAGCTAGAATTACAATTACAATTATAAAATTCATAAAAGAAAACACAGGAGTAAGTCTTCACAATCTTGAATTAGACCATTGTTTCTTAGATATGACACCCAAAGCAAAAGCAACCCATGAAAATTAGACAAAATGGACTTCAAAATTTAAAACTTTTGTGCTTCCAAAGACTCCATCAAGAGAGCGAAAAGATAACCTTAGAGGAAGCATTTGCAAATAATATATCTGATAAGGGACTTGTACTAGAATATAAAAAGAATTCTTATACTCAATAATAAAAAGACAACCCAATTTCAAAGTGGGCATAAGAATCTAAATAAACATTTCTCCAAGGAAGATATAGAAATCACCAATAAGCAATGAAAAATGCCATTCAGGAAATGCAAATCAAAATAACAATTCAGATACCATTCTTACCCATTAGGATGGTCATAATAAAAAAAGATTGGTAATGCAGATATTGGCAAGGGTGTGGATAAATTGAACCCACATATATTGCTGGTAGGATTTTAGAATGGTGCAGCCACTTTGTAAAATAGTTTGGCAGTTCCTCAGATGGTGAAACATAAAGTTACCTTGTGGTCTAACAATTCCACCCCAATAGAGCTGAAAACTCGGGTCTGCACAAAAACCTGTATACAAATGTTCATAGCAGCATTACTCATAATAGCTAAAAAAGTAGAATCAAACCAAATGCCTAAGTAGAATCAAGCCAAATGCCTATCAACTGATGATGAATGGGTAAACAAAATGTGGTATATCCATACAATGGGATATTATTCAGCTGGAGAAAGAAATGAAGAACTGATATATGCTGCAACCTGGATGAACCTTGAAAACATCTTGCTAACTAGAGAAGCCCGTCATAAAAGACCAGATTGTGTATGCTTTCATTTATATGAAATGTCCAAAATTGGAAAAACTATAGAGACAGAATGTACATGAATGATTTCCTAGGGTTATGGAGGTCTGGGGGACAATGAGTAGAGAATACTAATGATTTCTTTCAAAAGTGATGAAAACATTTTAAAATTGATTGTGGTTATAGTTATGGATATCTGTAAATGTACTGAAAGCCATTGAGTTGCACATTTTTAAAAGGTGAACTGTGTAATATATGAACTATATCTTGAAAAGAGCTGTCAGTAAAAAAAAAAATAAAACGGGTCAATACTATATTCACCATCATTAACTTGTGAGATTGATTAAAATAATGATTTAGAATGGATCAAACTAGAAAGAGAAATTATGAACACCCTGAATGGTATTTAAGTATATAAAATAATTAGCTTTTAGATTAAATGAATGTGAGGTTACTATAGTGTTTTATAGATTGAATATTTACTTGGCACAGTAAATAATTTCTACTAAGATTGAAAATAGACACACTGGCGCTTGCCGGTTTGGCTCAATGGATAGAGCATTGGCCTGCAGACGGAAGTGTTCCAGGTTCCATTCCACTCAAGGTCACATGCCCAGGTTGCAGGCTTGATCCCCAGTGTGAGGCATGCAGGAGGCAGCCATTCAATGATTCTCTCTCATCATTGATATTTCTATCTTTCCCTCTCCCTCCCTCTCTGAAATCAATAAAAATAAATTATAAAAAAAAGAAAATAGACACATTTGTTCTTATAATTTTTTATTTTCCATACTCATTTTTTACAAGCAAGCTGAACAAGTATCTTAAATCTAGAAATTGTCCCCCTCAGCTATGACTACTGCCCCTCTTCCTGAGATTGTCTTTTATATATGTAAATTTCCTAAATACACAAGCTATTATTTTCATATTATTTTATATGAAAAATACCCGTAGGTAAACTCATTTAAAAAGTGACTTCTTCTGCATTAGAAACTTAAAAAATCCTGAAAGCAAGAAAACTTTACCAAGTCTGGGTCTTAAGAACCAACCAGGGGAGAATTTCCTCAATTGCTTGGTAAACATGCTATTCATAAAAGTTATCTTGAGCCAACCACAGCCCCAGGTGATATTTTTGCATACTAGAATATGGAGGGTTAGAAAAATTCTACCTCCCAACTTCATCAGAGAGGTGGGAGTTCAGAATCTCATTGCCATATAGTAAATTCCAGAATTCCAGAATATGAATATTGAGAGGCATTCCTCACGTTTTATGGAAGAAGTAAGATGATTAGTGAAAAGCCATACAGCTGATTCAGGCTCAGTTGTGGCAAAATTGGATTGATTTGGCACCATTGAGTTACATGCAACAGCCATCCACCGTTAGGTGGAATCTTGAATCTCAATTGAGGAGGGTGACCCGGAGAAAAATGGAGTAAAATAGTAGATGAGAAAGGGGTCGTAGCAGAGATAATTTTTTAAAATTTTCTTTGCCATAGCTCTTCTATATCCATCCATCTAAATTTAAAGTTCAATAGTTTCTAGGAAGATTTCATACTCTCTCTTAAAATATTATGCATGCATGTCAGTAAAAAAGCTTAATTCTGTATTTGTAGAGTTGACTACTAGTATATCTCCTGTACTTGTTGGGTGCTTGTGGCTCCCTATTAAGAATTTCCTAAATATTGAGATTTTTCAACAAAACAATTTCCTAAGATAGTTCTCTCTCTCTCTCTCTCTCTCTCTCTCTCTCTCTCTCTCTCTCTCTCTCTCTCTCTCTTCCTCTCTCCCTCTTTTCCTCTCTCCCTCTTTTCCTCTCTCCCTCTCTCTCCTCCCCTTCCCTACTCCTGGATCTGGAAACTGGCCAGCAAGATTATTTATGGCTCTTAGTTCATAACACACCTTAATAATAAACAGGAGCAGTTTGCCTTTGTTTTCTAATTTCAACAGTACAGTAGTTAAAAATTGGCTCCCTTCAGAAAGCTCTTTCTCTGAGTCTAATGTGCTATGCCATGTGTACACATGATTAACCAGTACAAGACGCACAGCAAAGAAACCGAGTGAGAGATTTATTGATTCTGGCAGAAACAAATTGAAAAGTAACCTTGAACATTTTGTGAAGTCCATAATGAGTTCCACAAATCAACTTTGGAGCCAGTTTAGCATGTCCGTTTAGTTGAGGCAAAGAGCCTGTGTTTGATCTCACTTAATAAACTAATCCCAGTGTAAAACAGTGAATAAAAATGATAACATTCCACAATTCTTTTTTTTTACCAAAATGAATTTATTTCAAATAGTTTAACGGTGCTGGTAAAAGATGATATTTTGTTTGAAATTTGAGGTGTATCTTCTGCTAATGAATACTTTGTGATAGATTGTGGGATGAATAAGTGTCCCCATTTCAGAGCTGATTCCAAGCAAACTCAATGACTTGGTCCTTCTAGAAAATTTCCAGTGAGTCAAAACTTAAATTGGGACTATGAAGTAGACCATAGAATTATTTTGGTGTGGTTGATATTATTAAACAGAATTCTGTTCTACTAATATTCACCCCATTCAAGTTACATATGTTACCTGACAGTATTAAGAGGCTATATCTTCTGAAATTAAGTATAAGCTTAAGAAAATCTGAATAATAAGAACATAGAGAATAATAATCATGTAACCCTCCTCCACCAATTAGCTTCCTGAAATTAGAAATGGAGAAACTGTCTGTATGTAAGCACATATAATTAGAATAATACAGACATAATTTTTAACTCAAATTTTTTTGTTGGTTAGTTTGCTTTGTTTGGGAACTATATGGTTGAATTCCAGAATGTGAATATTTGAACTTTCTGTTTATGGTAGGAATTATCTGATTCTATGGAAGTAAAGAATTCCATTTTTATGGGAAGATCAAACTTGGCTCAAATGGCTAAAAGGTATATCATTCATTTGGTTATCCAGAAATCTGATTTTTTGATGAGGCTGCAGCCCCTTTTTTTCTGGCCAAAAATAAAAATGAGTAAGATCTCCAAAGTGTGGGGTAATAAAAAAAGAAGGAAAAATAAGTAAAAGTTCTTCTTTCTGACTACAATAAACTACTCGTTTTGATAAGGGGATGCAGATTTCAAAACTGAATAGTAAGCCCGTGGTTGTGCTTACCAGTAGAATTCGTTTTCTATTCCAATAAAGGTTTTCAAACAGAAAACTTGCCACAATTTTAGAAAAATATTTCTCTTTGAGGAAGGAAGAACAAATAAGATGTTTGAACAGCAGCTGGTAAAAGCATTTGCTAACCCTCTGACTGGTAAAACGATGCCGACATTACTTACCCACACTGGTGGTGCCTTGCTTTACAATGAATCAACAGTTTTTTTGCACCCAAGTAGAATTCTCTAGCGTTTTTCATGTTATGGTATGTTGCTACAGAAATGTGTGCTTAAATTTGAAAACATTCTGGTTAAGACAGTGTTCAATTTGTGGAGAAATAACAATTCTCTTTGTAATTTTGACTCCTCAGGCACCCAAAGAAAGCGCAAAATAGGGTGATATGCCTTTTACTAGTAAACCATTTGTAAACTTATTCCCCTCCATATGTAAAAAAAAAAAAGAAAAGAATTATTTATTACTGATGATAATTTTCTCCTACACAAATAGCTTTCAAACTCACCTAAACCCCAACCTTACTTGAATATCACTGAACATTATGCAAAATTTTTCTGAAATATTTCATCAAGTCCCAAAATGAATAAGTGAGAGATAATATCTGTTAAAAATACACTAACCAACATGTATTAGAGAAACAAAGGAGGGTTGCATGTGAACATTTTCTTCTCATTCCTACCATTACCTAAGTGTCTTTTTAAATTTGATTAAGGTAAACTCATCTTTTTAAAAATTTTATCAGTATTCCTATCACAAATCTTAATTGCCATTTAATCTTAATAAGACTGAGAGGGAGAGTAAAAACTCATTTTACCCATTTCAGACAGGAAGGTGGGAAGAGAGGGAATATCTAAAAGTAGGTTTGTATCATGCTTTAAACAAAAGCTCTTTCAATAGTACCCATGAATTCAACTTGAAAATAAGACATAAATTAGTAGATAAAGTTTAAAATCAAACTTGCTGGTGTTAAAATGGTCCCATGGCTAATCATAAATCAATTAGTTTCTGTGCTAGCACATTTTTCTATTAACTACTCTAGAGGGAAGATAATCCATTTACTGCTGATGTGGAAATGTGCCTGAGCAGAGGAGGGGGAGAAAGAGGGAATGATAGCTTGATTGGTGTTACCTAGCGTGACTGCATCTTCCAACCAGTTTTTAATTTCAAACAAACTTTTAATATCTGTGTCTTTTCTAGATCGTCTCTGATTTCTATTTTTTTAAATAACAACTTTGTTGAGATTTCATTTACATACGCTATAATTCACCCATTTAAGTGTATAATTCAGTAATTTTTAGTAAATTTAGAGTTGTGCAATCATAAGCACAATCAAGTTGACAACATTTTCATTAACCTGAAAAGTAACCCCATACCTTTTAGCCATCACGTCACCCTGGCTCCTCTATACCCACACCACGTCTAAGCAATTAAAAATCTACTTTCTATCTACAAGTTTTCCTATTCTAGACATTTCCTACAAATTAAATCATGCAACTTGTGGTCCTTTGTGATTAGCTTTTTTCACTTAGTATAATGCGTTTTCAAGGTTTAACATCTAATTAAAAAACAGACACTTGCATTTGGGAATGATTTCAAACTTACCGAAGAGTTACTAAAATAAAAATTGTACCAAAAAAATCTACACATCCCTTATCATCTATTGTTAATTAAACATCTAAATGTTTTCAATGTCTTTTGCTGCAGCAATAAAATATTGTTTAATTAGATTTATATAATAAATGGTATGCTTATAAATAATTTGTATTGCCATTTTGAATCTTCTTAAAATTACTTAAAACCCAGGGGTTAATTCTGTAGGAGATGGTTTTTTATGTGTCCAGCAATGCATGAAATCTTAAGAGCTAGCATCTTAAGTGAACTGAAATAAACACACAGGAAATAGTCCTTTTCCACCATTCTTATAACACTGGAACTATAACCAGTTAGTATTTATTAAGCACCTTACTTTGTGTCCCAAAATGGTATAAACAGGCACAAAGTGGTATAAAGAAGAATACAGCAGGAGGTCAATTTTAACAAAAATAAATAACTGCAATATACTGTGGCCTGGACTGTTAATAAAATTATGGAAAATAGCTATTAAATGCATAATTAATTCTTTCTAGAGGAAGACACTATGGAAGTCACAGAAGGAGATGTATCTTGAGAAAGTTTTGAGTCATAATTTTTGCCCTTTGGTGAAAGGCATTAAAGATGGCACAAGCTAAATCTGTTTTGTGGGGGGAAAAAGTGATAAGATGGAGTTAAGATTCTTTCCTTTGGAAAAAAAATTTTTTGACAAATAATGAGAAGCTAAGAACCTAAGATAGCTTTTTGCTTATTTGCTTTGTCAACAGTTAAGTCGTTGACACCAAAAGGAATCCCCCAGTTTTGGGGTGCAGTGAAAAAGAAAACTTTATCCGGCACAAGACAGCTCAAATGTGGTACAAAAAGATGATGAGAACAGCTCAGCTATGGAACAGCTCAGCTATGGAATAGCTCAATGATGTTACAGCTCAGTGATGAAACAGCACAGTTGTGATACAGCATCGCTGTGAGGTGGCCCTGGGTCTGGATGGCTCTCATAGAGGAGCTGATTTACAGAGAGGGAAATTGCTACCCCATTCCTGACGGGCTCATCCTCATGCAAATGAAGACTCCAAGTCCTCACAGTTTGATTGGTCCAAAAAGCACTGTCCTGATTGGTCAGAATGGAGGCACTCTGATTGGTCAGTGAACATGCAAAAGTTGTGTGGGAGTTACCTGCACAGCTCTGATTGGATGGGGAAAGTCTCAGTCCTGCTGACTGAAATACAATTACAGGAACTCCTTTACCAGGTCTGGTTCAGAAAGCAGGAATAGTGCAGGTAGGCAATTCAGTGCAGGCTTCTCCCTGAAGTGTGGTTTCCGAGACAGAGAAACCACTGCGAGGCTCTGCTTTTAAATTGGAGCCCAGTCAGCCTCCAGGAGCCCTTCTTGGTAGGTATTTCCTTTCTCAGGACCTGCAGCTTTTTTAGAATTAATAGCATCCAGTGTACTGTAAATTTAAACTGGCATACAGTACAGTTTTCCTCTATGGTGCAACAATTCTATTGTATATCATTAACAATTTACTATTTTTAACAAGTTAAAGCAATGTTTTCTAGGACCACTAAGGTGCTTGTGATACAGATTCCCAGAGCCTTCTCCAGACTGAGTAGAATCTTTCTTGTGAGGAGTTTGGGAAACTGCTTGGAGCATATTCTCCTAGGAGTTTATGATAATAAACTAAATTTAGGGTAATGCATTACCATATTTGTTATTCAAAGTAAGTCTATGGACATATTAAGTATAACTGCAAAAATACTGACTAGCCCACCAGGGTGCAGCTCAGTGGTTGAAAGTTGACCTATGAACCAGAGGATCCCGGTTCGATTGCTGGTCAGGGCACATGCCCCAGATTGCGGGCTTGATCCCCAGTAGGGGCCATGTAGAAGTCAGCCAATCAATGATTCTCTCTCTCTCTCCCTCTCCCTTCTCCTCTGAAATCAATAAAAACGTATTTTTAAAAAATGAATAAAAAGCATATTGTCCTAAATTCAAGCCAGGCTAGAATGTTCATAGTAACCTAAGGAAACCGGACTCCTCCAAGCATTGGAGGAATAATACAGTGGCTAATAGGAAGGGGGGAGAATCAGGCTTTTTGCAGAAAAAATGGGAATTAAAGGAATTTTTGGCAGCCAGAATTCCAATGTACTTACAGAATTAGAAGTTAGGATGAATTGGGATGGGTATGAGGAGAGTTTGGCCCAAAAGCCTGATCTCATTGGAAAGATAGCAGGCACTTGGAGTGAGCCTACACCATTTACAAAGCAGCACACTTCAGCGTGTGCCGTCATAGCTCTAAATGCTGTAGGGGAAAGACTACACCCTTTAGCTTTGGCTTCTGGCACCAGAGCCCCCAAACTAACTATTAAAAACTTTAATTTCTTCACTGGCAAAAAAAAAACCACACATATATATGATGTGTAGGAATAGCTGAGGTAAATAATATAGGAATACAGGTTTAAATTTTTGGCAGCAAAGAATGCAAATCCATGACTTAAAAGTAGGTTACTGGAAGATAACGTTCATCTAAAAGGTTCAATCCTCTTTGCCACCAACGTTGCTTTCCAATCCTTTCCCTTCTTCTACATCTTTACCAAATCCCAGAAGAGGAACTGAAGGCATTCCCACCTCCACTCACCACACGGAGGCAGGCAGGGTCGCTTGTCTCATAAATAACCTCCTTGTTCAATAGTCAATACGTCAATAAATGGCTTTCTGTTGATGGAGTGCCTGTTAATGGTAGAAGTTTTCATCTAACGTCACTTTTATAATCAGTTTGATATCTCCTTTACAAAAAAACAAATAAATAGGAACCTAAAATGAAAATGAAAAGGGGGCTGCTGTTTAAGGACCTGCTCTTTCTGCAAGAGGCTGAGACTGAGGCCTGGGCCCTGGGGGTGGGACTGCCTACTATCTGTCCGTGCTGGCCTGCAGTGGAGGTAGAGAAACTGCAAGTAAATAAGTTGGGACTTTGGTAGCAATTTGAGAATAATTTGACATCTGCTGAACCTTCTAAAAAATGGAAGCTTGTATTTTTCACAAAATACACACAAAAAAATATTTTTCTAGTGATATATTTTTTTCTGTATTTTAGGCTTCATTGTGTGACAGCTTGGAAATAAAGGAAAGACCTGATCTTTCTCCAAGGCAGTTTGAGAAGCCCTGCTTTAAAGAAAATTTCATTTTTATCAGCATTGCAACGTATCACGTAGGAGTCATTTTTCTCCCTAGAAATAGTGACCTGGGCATAGAGAGAAGGGGGGTGGGGAAGGGACAAGGGCGCCTGCCCTCAGATCTCCCCATTGTTTGCCATGGGCGTTGGGACCTTTCTTAGTCAACCTGCAGGTGGCTTGACAGAGATTCCTTCTTCCCAGCTCCTGGCTCCAGGTGATAGCTGTGGTCTCATCCCCTCAGCAAACACCTTCAAAGCGCTGGCGGCAGATATGAAGTGGGCAGGAAGATTGGCTCTTTCCAAACAGAGGGAGATTGTGGAGGGAGAGTAGGTGAAAATCATATTCTTAATCACAAACAAACACAATTAACTGGCAACTGGATTAAGATATCTAATCAGTCAAAATTATTTAGAGGCTCTTATAACCATCACCCTTCTTTTGGAAAGTCTTAGTTACTCCGTGAGATAATACTGTTAATGAAACACATGTCCATAGGGAACATTCCTCTTCTTAAAGCAGCATAATGAAGCTTCAATAAAAGCAATAAAAACTCGGAGGGAAGGGTGTTTTGTTTTGCTTTTAAAGAAAGGACATGAAAATGCATAGTAAAAAACTATCCGGCAGTCAAAAGTGTCCCCAGTTTTGGTCCATCTGAAGACAGAGGGGAAATCCTTTAAGGAGCTCAGTCTCAGGTGATCTTTCATTCGTTCAACCATTCTGTTGAGCTCACGTAACAATCACTAACTGTTCTGGGCCCAGGGATACAGCGATACACATCACAGAAAATGTCTCAGGAAGCCAGCATTGTAATGCGGAGAGACAATAAGCAAATAAAATATGATGACTGCTAATAATGAGTGCTTTAAGAATTTATTAAGCAGGTGACAAACTTGTGGGGGAGGTGGCAGACATTGGCTATTTTAGGTAGGATGGTCTCTCAGAGTAGGTGTCATAGAATGGGGGAGTTAGCCATAAAAAAATATTGGGGACCTTGGTTCTAAGCAGAGGAAAGAGAACACATGCTTTGAAGGGAAAAGAACTCAGCATGTTTTAGGAACAGCCAGAGGCCAGTTGTTGAGAATATAGTGAGGAAGACAAAGAATAGTGAGAGATGGGAGTAAAGAGATAGAAAAGAGCCAGTTTATGTGGGACCACATGGACTACCGAAATGGATAGGATATTTGCATATGATTGAACTAGAATTGGTGATTATATGTTATGCGTGTATATCAGAAATGTTCACTATTAAAATATAGCCAAATCAAATGCTAGGCAAAATGTTGAAATTTATTTACATTAAGCCCTGGTCAGGAAGCTAGCTCAATTAGTTAGAGCATGGTCCCCTATACGCCAAGGTTTGGGGTCTGACCCCTGGTCAGAGCACCTAGAAGAATGCATAAATAAATGGAACAACAAATTAATGTTTCTCTCTCCCACTCTAAAAGCAATTTAAATTTTTTAATGTTTACATTAATTAACTTTATAGATAGCTATTATAATTCATTTGTTAAATAGAATAAAATAAGAATTGCAAAATCAAATTAGCAAAGGCCCTTCGGCTATTGAAGACTTAATCTGCTAAAAAATTAAAGCTTCAATTTGAACAGCTATCCTAAAACCAAATTGATCTATTAGGTCTATTTTGCAGGTTTTACTACATACAATGACCAACCCAGTTAATGCATACATATATGATTCCTATTTGTTAAATCATGCACGCTTGCAGCCTTTACTTAGACAGAGGTTGCTCCTTCTAATTCTGGGATGTTTTATCATCCCCTTCTCTGTAAAATGGACCCAACAAGAATTTTCTTCTTCAATTTTCTAAAAGGGGAAAAGATTTGCCAAGGAGAGAAGAGCCTGTGATGTGCCTGGGCTGTCTATTGCAGCTGAAATTTACCTGCTCACTGTCAGGGTGGCAGAGGCTGGAAGAGGCAGTTCAGGTAGGAGTTGAACCCGATTTGGAGGCTCACTGGCTGGTCTTCATTTTAATATACTTCCACTGAACTTTCTTTTCCTCTCTCACCCTGAAGATGGAAATGACTCATGGGAACTCAGTGATGCATAGAAGCAGTGTAAATTAGATTGGCCAACCTCTGCACTTTGGGCAAGTCATGAAATCTGACATTATGCATTATTATTTTGGCGGGGGGGGGAGGGGGAGGTTTAAGATCATGGAGAGTAATGTGTGTGTGAGTGTGGCTGACAGAGGGGAGAGGCAATACATTTAAGAAGTATTTCCTCAAGTTGCCACAAATTCTATGAACACTTCTGGAAAATATTATTTAATACTTATTTCTATTTCTTTCTTATACCTTGAGTAAAAGAAATACTAGCTTTGTTTTAGCCATGACTGAAACCCACAGAACATTTTTTGTTTTAAATGTACTATCTTGCCCTAGCCAGTTTGGCTCAGTGGATAGAGCATCAGCCTGTGGACTGAAGGGTCCCGGGTTCGATTTCAGTCAAGAGCACATGCCCAGGTTGCAGGCTCAATCCCCAGCGGGGCGTGCAGGAGGCACCTGATCAATTGTTCTCTCTCATCATTGATTTTTCTATCTCTCTCTCCCTCTCCCTTCCTCTCTGAAATCAATTAAAAAATATTTAAAAAATAAATGTACTATCTTATAATTTCAAAAGTATAGGCGGTCCCATACAAAACAAACAAAAATAATACCTTGTGATTTTCTTTTTAATTTATTCTTGAAAATTTTTCTAGTAAGTAAAGATAGTAAAGAAGAAAACTTTGATATTTTAGTTTATGATCACATTTTATACTTAAAATCATTTTAAAATAAGTTTAAACAAGTAAGTATTTCCTTCCTTTGCTTCCAAACATGGAAAACATGGAGTGCTGGGGAGATCTGCACAGACATAGCAGTATGCCTGAGAGCCCAGAAAAGAGGATCCCAGAGCGGACAGGTAGAGTAGCTGGAAGACTGATTACAGTGAGCAAATATGTGGACAGAGTGAGGGTAACAGAAGCCAGGTTTCTTATGTTAGAAAAGGGGTTTACAAAGATGGAAAGATAGTAGGCTAGCAAGAACCTGAGCTGTTGGGTTGGAGTTAGCATCAATTAATGCATAGTTTTAATAGTTTTTAGAAGTAAATATAGAAATAGTTATAGATATAGGTGTGTCTCTGTACATGCACAATGTATGCATATGTTTCCTAGCTCTGCTGAGGGTATCTAGAAGTGATGTTACTCCAGTGTTGATGAGAACCCATATCTTGGTTTCTAAATGTCATCTTACATTAAATGATCCTCTTGATTCCTTGGAGAAATCACTGAATCAGGACACAGACACAAACAGTACAAGATGAGCCTCGAATATCATGTTAGTGCCAAAATGAAAGGAATGATCAAAGAATGATAGGGCATCCAGACACACATACTCATACACACACACCAGCACATTTTTACTCAGCATTTTTACCTTGCAAAAGTCTTTGTGATTTTTTTCACTCACTTTATCTGGAAAATTTAGGAAGAGATCAAACTTTTCCCCTTCATTTTTAAAGAAAATAATTTTTTTTTGAGAGAGAGTGAGGCAGTTTAAGTGGCTACAGTTTACCTGGTACCAAATTATTGAACCAAGACCAGAATTTAGAATCTTTTCGTTATACTGCACTGAAAGGTCAAGGCAAGGTTTGTGTATTTTGGGTTACTCTTCCTTTAAATACATGTGTACCTGACATAGTATCAAAATTAAATTCTATCTCCATGCCTTTAGAAGAATCTAGTCCCATCTAGGAAAATGCTGATTGCAAGGTATCTTCTGCATTGCAAAGGTTTTTATAGTGGAATAATAAATGTTTTACAGTTCAGTGTATTTTTTCCTTTTCAGCCTTAGCATAGGTTTAGAAGACTGACATATAAAACAAAAAGTTTTTTTATTAACAAAGGAAAAATTTTCACACTCAAATGCAATTAGAAAATGCACAGTAGTTTATAGACCTCCCTGAAAGCTTTTGCTAATGTAAGGAATAATTTTTATTAAAGCATGACATTAGTTATTACTAGTTATAAATAGATGCCACAATATTATCAAATTCCATTAATTTTTTTTTCTTGAGAACATTTGTTTAGTTGTTACAATACATTTACCTTCAGTAGTAGGGTAGCTTTTTCTTATTTATTCACCCAAGATATTCTCAGATACTAGCATGCATTAATTTAAATTTTATTTATTATTAAGCACTTGTGTAGCGCTTATGTGCCAGCCCCTATTCTAAGCAGCTCATGAACAGTTAACTCATTTTATCCTCATAAAACTCTCTGAGGTCATTTCTATAATTATCCCCCACTTTACACAGTGAGTCCAGAGATGTGAAGTAGTACATTCAAGGACGCACAGCAGGGCACTGTAGAACTAGGATTCAATCCCAATCAGTTCAATTCCCAAATTTGTGCTCCTAAGTAATGTGCCACGCTGCACAGAGCCTCAGACTTACAGATGCTGGAGAATTATGTCGATTAAATGAATAGCTTATTCTCTTGTCTCCTAGACGGATTTGGAAGCACTAAGTAAATTATCCAATTGCTCTGTGCCTTAATTTTCCACTTTGTAAAAAAAAGAATTGGTAATATTTGCCATCCATTTCTCTTCTAAACAACGGTAAGAATAGAGAAAATGTACTTTATCTAGCTGCTACACATATGTGTTTATGCCTTAAAGGTTCAGTCAGCAGTAAGTCTAGAGGAGAACAACATGAATAGATCTTAAACATGTGATGATACCACAACAATTCAGTATAATTAACGGTCTCTGTCTGAATGAGTGTGAAGCACACTTTGGAGACCTCAACTTCCTTTCACTTGTACTTTATTCCCATATAATTTCGAACTTTTTTTTTCAGCTGAATTAGAATTTGTATGAAATAATCCTCAAAATAACTGAGATGTTGCCTAGGGCTTAGAATATTTGATCTAATAAAAATACCTAATTGTAGATTTCCGAAATGAAAATGCTTTCTTGTAGCCCTACCTGGTTTGGCTCAGTGGATAGAGCATCGGCCTGTGGACTGAAGGGTCCCAGGTTCGATTCCGGTCAAGGGCATGGACCTTGGTTGCGGGCACATCCCCAGTGGGAGGTGTGCAGGAGGCAGCTGATCGATGTTTCTCTCTCATCGATGTTTCTGACTCTCTATCCCTCTCCCTTCCTCTCTGTAAAAAATCAATAAAATATATATATTTAAAAAAAAAAAGAAAAGAAAACGCTTTCTTGTTACAGCCTTGCATCACTGCTGTTAAATATTTAATCATGACCCGGTTAGGGACAGCTCTAGAAATTTCTGTTCCAAGGATCTTTAATCTATCTCTACCTACCACTGTCTTTGTTTAGTGCCTACAAACCCTAGCAGCTATAGACATGGCATGGAAAGAAATTCAAAACAGGATCCACTCCAGTTACCAGCAAGGACAAACAATAGCCCAAGTAAAGAAGTCACCAATCTTTTCAAGCCCAATCTCCTCTTCTGAAGAATGAGGATAACAAAGGCTGCCTACCTCCAGGGCTACAGTGAGGATCAGGCTAGTTAATGTACGCTGAAACTGCTTTGTAAACTGTACTCTATGATTATGAAGAAATTAACACTAAAGATGCTGGTGTGATTTAAAAATCCCCAAAGATAGAAATTTGCTTATGTATTATATCCACACATAAAATTTTCAATGTAGGTTCTTGGCCTGGAGTTCCATGTCGAATGAGTTCAGAAAATCAATAGGACTTAATCCTCAGAAGAGGTGGGATTTCAGGTGCTTAATGGCTGGAGTCTGAACTCCTGGTGAAGGAGAGGGTGAGAGAGAAAGTGCAAGCCTCAAGTCAGTGATCACATGGCCTGCACAGACATGTCTGAGATGAAAACTGAGTCTTTGCTGAGGTTTATAGAGAAAATTCTTAGTGCCTTGCTTTGAGGGAGATGACCATATGACTCTATCAAAAAGGACAACCATTATTATATCCATAAGCATTTATTAAATACCTTTGGACTGCTGAAGGAGTATAAAGATGAAATGAACCGAAGGCCCTGTATTGCTGTTAAAGAGTATTAACAAAGTTGTTAGCAAGGTCCAAGGAATGGACAGAGAGGAAAATCCAGGTTAACAGAGGTCTACTGAAGAATGACTGCAAGAAAATCCAGCAAGGATGCCTAACGCTTCCTCTCCTGTTATTTGAAAGGGAACTCAGGTACAGTTTTAAAACCTGATATATGTTTGTGGCTAAAGCAGCACAGAGCTGGGAGTGGTCTGTCCTATGATCTATTAACTTTGATCATTTCCATGGTCACAGAATGCACACCTTGCCCTAAGCAAACCCTCGCGAAATCCAGCCCTGCTGACTCGGGAAGCTTGGCAAGCCAGAGTTCCTGAGGTGGAAAGCAACCTATTATATCTACTAGAAAAAATATCTCAAAGTGCTTGACCTACTGATGTCAGCATCACCTTTACATGGGGGGTAGGGGGTGGTGGCGGGGAATTTCAGTGGAACAGGCCTTGGAACACCCAGCTGGAAGTGCAGAAGTCAGGGAGGTACTGCATTGTACATTCCTCCGAGGCAGGGGCCGTGTCTGCTCTCCTTCGGGTGGGAGTGCAGGGTGGGAGTGCGAGTGGATATGCTACTGATAAGAGGCTGTCTGGTCAGTTGAGAATACAACTCTACAGGGTGACTAAGGTGAGAGTCGGAGGTTAGCAGAACTGGGTGCATGGAAGCCATGGCGTTATTGAAATTTCCCCTAAAGCGACGAGCCAGATGTGAAGGGACCCGGCTGGGCAGTGTTTGCATCATTTGTCAGGGAATGAGCTGGCTGCTTCTCCCTTACACTTAAGGCTTCCCCATCACAGTCTTCTCTCTCTCTCTCTCTCTCTCTCTCTCTCTCTCTCTCTCTCTCTCTCTCTCTCTCTCTCTCTCTCACAGTCAGAGGTTCCCAGAGTCAGAAAGTAAAGGGAGGGAGCCCACACTTCAACCTGGGACCACAGCGGGGCCTGGGGGGAGGGTATCTAAGAAACACCCCCGCGGACCAGTTCAGAGCAGGGAAGTGGACCGGGAACAGCACATTTCCTGCTTTGCCTGTGCAAACCCCAGGCGGGGCCAAGCGGGAACAGGGTTACGGTGGAGCTGTCGCCCGCTGCCGGGAAGGGGTCCGGGGTGGCTTGGAGGGGTGAACTGGGGAGAGATGCGGGGAGCAGAGAGTGAGAAAGGGAGTGAACCCTGGACGCTCGCCTGCCTCCCACCCTCTTTCGGAACAAGTGTCCCTAAAGACCCTCTAGCCCAGGCCCCTTTTCTGCTCGGGCGGGAGAAGCTAGCCGCTGCAAGCAGACGGGCAGAGTCGAGGCGCCAGGTGCGAGGGACGCGGGGGTCGGACCCTCGGGACCTCCCCGGGGTGGGGGTGAGGGTGCTGAGCAGCGCCGCAGCGGGCGGTCGCGACCTACCCCACCACCCCTTCCTCCTCACCTCTCTAGACCTCGGATCTCGCTTCCCGGACCCAAAGGGGACCGGCTGGGGACAGGGAGGAGACGCAAAAGGCATCCAGAGGCGCGGTGCGAACTGAGGCGCTCGCCCGACCTGAGCGGTGCGGAGCCCCGACGGCATTCCGATGCGCCCCGCCCCGAAGGGCTCCCCGAGGCCGCCGAGGGCGCGCGATTCACAGGAGCACAGGTCTTATTGTTGTTCTTTGTCATCATTGTTTATTGGAGGCCGCCCCGGCGTCTCCCCGGGGTTTGCAGGGCGCGCACTCCCCTCCCCGCCTCCACGGACTTACTCCTCAGGGCCAGCCCGCATCCACCTGGGTGCCCACGGCCTCCCCGGCGGGCATGAGTGCCCTGGGTCTGCCTCCCGCTTCCTGAGCATCTGAAACACAAAAGCCTGCAGGAAGTCACCCGGCCTGTGCCTGGTCACTCAGGGGCCCAGGGAAAGCGCGGGTTCAACTCCGGGTGGAGCCACAGCTCCTACCTACCCGGGCGCTTTCCGCGCTTGCTGGCCGAGGTCCCCAGTGGTAGCGGGCACCATTCCTGTCTGCGCT
This sequence comes from Murina feae, assembly GCA_004026665.1. NCBI lineage: Eukaryota > Metazoa > Chordata > Mammalia > Chiroptera > Vespertilionidae > Murina > Murina feae. The sequence continues at coordinate 19,458 of PVJC01005872.1, read as the reverse complement.
AGTCGCTTCCTCACCCAGCTTTTGGAGCCTCGGGTCTGGCCTGGGCACCTTGAGCGCGATTGGCAGCCAGGAGCCCAGAAATCCTAGACTGTGCAGTGCGGATGCGCCGGGTGTACAAGGCTCTCCTACTCGTGAAAGTTGCTGGAATCACCACCTCCCCACCCCCCGCCTGTAAATCTCTCGTGTTGAGAAAAGCAAGGCTTGCAGGAAGCCGCTCCGGATGTTTGCTGCGTTTCATGTGGCATTTGTGGCTGCCTCCGATAAGGTCCTCGGCTCCACTTCCAACACCGCATTTAGGGACGGAAATAGGAGAGTCCACACACGGGGACTGGTTTGCGGTGCCGCAGCCCCCCACGCTCGCCCTCCCCCCCTAAATATATGACACATGAATGATCATTCCAAGAAGTTGGATCTAGTGTGTAAAATGGACTAGTCTTCCTGGTAACTGGGAGTAAATTGCTGCTTTATAACGCTCCGGGGAAATGCTCCAACGGCATGGGTGCAGGACCTCGCCTGGTTCTCAGTCATTTTACCCAACAAAAACCAGTAGCGAGTCTTCAGGCACAAGTGCACGTAATCGCGGGGAACCCCAGGTTTTCTTCCCGGGCAGTTTATCTACGCTCTTGGCACTTCTTGGTGCAAAGGAGTGGAAGGCGAGGGATAGAACCCGAGGATGAAAAAACTGTACACGGGCCAATCAGTACATATGCATTTTTGGACTCACACCTAGACTGTGTTCTCTTATTTTATTTTTTTTATGGAATCCGTCAAATAGACGTGACTAATAAAATGGATTCTGAAGTGGGCACTGTTTTTGTTTAGTGTTTAATCTAGTCTAAGATAATACTTATTAATTCAAAAAACCTTTGCACTAATAGAAAATTCTACATTGACATATTCGAAAGGACCTTTATGACTATCTGGAAAAGTTAGAGAAGATCGCCCAGGAAACATCAAGGAGCAAGGCACTGGGGGATTACCTTGTTCTCTCTATGCCTATCATTTCCTTATTTATATAACCATTTGCAATGCAATCACGCTTCATTTTCATGTCCTCCTTTGTGGCCCCCCCCCCAAAAGTAAAGCTTTAAAGGAAAAGTATGTTATCAGTCAAATTTGTTTAAGTCACCCATCACCTCCCTAAGGTTTTCTTAAGCAGGTGAATTTTTTTTTTTTCTTGTCTGAACATGAGAGATCCAGGAACTAGAAATACTTTCTGGATTTGTCCCCAGAATGAAGACTGGTTCCTACAGGTAAGCGGGGAGGAGGAGAGAGGGGGGAGGAGGTGAGAGAGAGGAGGAGGTAGGGCAGACTGTACAGATTCTCACACAGTGAAAGCTGGCTTAAAATAAGTGTATGGGACTCTTTTGGAGACCCGGCAATGTCAGTTTCCAAAGCTCTGTGTTTCTTTATTCTTATGGACGCCACTAATAAGCAGGCTTGACCGATTACTCTGTCATGGCAACAGCACACAAAAAGCTGCAGCATTCACTTCCCAGGTCCCAGATGGAAACCCTAGTTTTTCATCACCCCTTCACAGTAAACAAAACAAAACAAAAAATCTGTTTTTGATAGTCGGTCTATTGACTTCTTTGCAATGTTATCTAATTATGCAAAACCCCTTTCCTTCCTTCCTTCTTTGCCTTAGAAAACTATACAAATACACAAATACAACTTAGTGACTAGGAATTCCAAGTCCGAAGGCAGACTGCCTGAGAGGAACTCTACTCCGCGGTGCTGTGAGCTCAGGCAAGCTCCTGAACCTCCCTGTGCCCGTTTCCTCTCCACAAAGTGTCTGCCTCATGGGGTTAGGAGGATAATTTGCTGTTTGGGTGGCTCTGAGAACAGTGTGACACGTGCCATATATGAGTGCAATATAAGGGCTTGTTCAAAAATTCTACTGAGCCCTAACTGGTTTGGCTCAGTAGATAGAGCGTCAGCCTGCGGACTCAAGGGTCCCAGGTTCGATTCTGGTCAAGGGCATGTACCTTGGTTGCGGGCACATCCCCAGTAGGAGGTGTGCAGGAGGCAGCTGATCGATGTTTCTAACTCTCTATCTCTCTCCCTTCCTCTCTGTAAAAAATCAATAATATATATATATTTTTTAAATTCCACTGAAAAGTTTTCTCAGATTTAAATACAAGTTTAATACTCATTCAGATTTTTATTTCTGTCTGCAGAAGCATATAGGAATCCTTAATACCTCCAGCAAAACAACCTTAAATGGCCCCTAAGAGCTACAGTTATTTTGCCACCCGAGAGGATGGCCATCTTTCTTCTATAGATAGGCATTTAGGTAAATATTGTTACTGGTGTGTTTTTTTAAAATCACATTTTAGAAATCAGAAGTAAGCCTTGCCTATTTTACTGGATACTCATGAGAAGACTGTGTTTACTGTACATTCATGTACACATTTTCAGTAGTTGGTTCTCATTATTCACAAAGGCTTTAAATTCTGCTGGATGACGGGATATTGGCTACAGAATGTCATTCGGTATCAAAACCCTGTTTTAAAAATTAAAATTTACCTCGGACATAGCACTTTGAATATAATGCACCAAGCAAGTTGAGTCCTTTGGGAAAAGAATCTATTTTTATTTATTATTAACAGTGTCTACTGCATTGGCTAAAACACATTTGAAAAAGACACCTGTGGGTTCCTTGGTAGAAGCGAGGTCCTCCACCACTGAAACATCTTAGCTCCTGTAGTCAAGAGCGGATGCTTAGTGTGTTGATCCAAATGACTGCACCCAATTACTTCTCCCCAGCACCCCTGAAGGTTTTGCAAGAATCCCCCTTTCCGGGTCCGAGAGGACGTGGCGCCAGAGCCCGGCTCCAGCCAGTTTTCCCCGCAGGCAGGTGTAGGTTTTTGGGTGCGGGGACTGGGGAGGGGAAAGGGGACGACGTGGGATTGAGCTGGGACTGGGGAGTCCGAGGGCGGCTGGGCGTGGGCCTAACACTCCGGGCCGGCCCGCCCCCGCTGCTCTATTGGCCACAGCGCAGCAGAAAAGGCCCGGCGGCCCGGGGGTGCCCGCAGTGTCATCGGGCCGGCGGGGGCGCTGGCTGCGCGGTGGGCTGGGACTGGCCAGGAACGCCGGTGGCGGGTTCGGGCCCGAGAGGCTCCAGCGGCCCGCGTGGCCTCTCCCTCCCTCTCTCGCTCCCCACTCCCCTCCCCCCCTGCATCGGGGGAGGCGGCGTGTCTGGCCGAGGGTTGTGGGGCGCGGAGCAGGGCTGGAGCGCCATGAGCAGCCCGGATGCGGGGTACGCCAGTGACGACCAGAGCCAGACCCGGATCGCGCTGCCCGCGGTGATGGCCGGGCTGGGCCCCTGTTCCTGGGCCGAGTCGCTGAGTCCCCTCGGGGACGGGAAGGTGAAGGGCGAGGCGGCGGCGGCGAGCGGCGGGGCGCCGGCCGGGGCCGCGGGCCGGGGCAAGGGCGAGTCTCGCATTCGGCGGCCGATGAACGCCTTCATGGTGTGGGCCAAGGACGAGCGCAAGCGCCTGGCGCAGCAGAACCCCGATCTCCACAACGCCGAGCTGAGCAAGATGCTGGGTGAGTCCGACCCCGCGGGCCTGGGGCGGGGGGCGCGCGGACCTGCATGCGGGAACCGAAAGGGGCGCGGGTGCTGCGCCCGAGGCCGGCGGTGCACGGCGCCTGCCCTTCCTTGGGGCCGTCCGTCCCCCTCCCGCCGCTCGCGCTCCTCCGGGCCCTTTAGACGGGCTTCCAGCCTCGGCCCTAGGGGTCCCGGTCCCTCGGGTGCCAGGAGCGCGGGTGCCCGGGCTCTGGAGAGGCGGCCTCCCGCGCATCCGAGGGATGGCGAGGGCACCCCCGGCGTCGAGCGGGGCGGACCCTTTCTCAGTCCCTCGAACGAGCGGGATGGGACGGGCCGGGCAGCCGCGCCCAGAAGGCTGAACTCGGGGAGGGATGCCCTGGGAAGACCCGAGATCTCTTGCATCCCCAAGCGCGCGCGTCCCGCTCCACCCCCGGCGCCCACACTGTCACTTCTCCCCTTGGCCCCTGACCCCTCCAGCTGCACAATTCCAGGTCGGGAGAGGGAACGCGCCTAGTGAGCCCCGCGCCCCTCTCCCCCTCCCCCCGGCCCTGCAGGCAAGTCGTGGAAAGCGCTGACGCTGGCGGAGAAGCGGCCCTTCGTGGAGGAGGCCGAGCGGCTGCGCGTGCAGCACATGCAGGACCATCCCAACTACAAGTACCGGCCGCGCCGGCGCAAGCAGGTCAAGAGGCTCAAGCGGGTGGAGGGCGGCTTCCTGCACGGCCTCGCCGAGCCGCCGGCGGCCGCGCTGGGCCCCGAGGGCGGCCGCGTGGCCATGGACGGCCTGGGCCTGCCCTTCCCCGACCAGGGCTTCCCCGCGGGCGCGCCGCTGCTGCCCCCGCACCTGGGCGGGCACTACCGCGACTGCCAGGGCCTGGGAGCGCCCCCGCTCGACGGCTACCCGCTGCCCACACCCGACACGTCTCCCCTGGACGGCGTGGACCCGGATCCGGCCTTCTTCGCCGCGCCGCTGCCCGGGGACTGTCCGGCGGCGGCGGGTCCCTACGGCTACGCACAGGCCTCGGACTATGCGGGGGCCCCGGAGCCGCCCGGCGGCCCGATGCACTCCAGGCTCGGCCCCGAGCCCGCCGGCCCCGCCATGCCGGGCCTCCTAGCGGCCCCCAGCGCCCTACACATGTACTACGGCGCCATGGGCTCGCCCGCGGCCGGCGGCGGGCGCGGCTTCCAGATGCCCCCGCAGCAGCAGCAGCACCCGCCGGGCCCTGGGCAGCCGTCGCCCCCGCCCGAGGCGTTGGCCTGCCGGGACGGTGCGGACCCCAGCCAGCCCGCCGAGCTCCTCGGGGAGATGGACCGCACGGAGTTTGAGCAGTACCTGCACTACGTGTGCAAGCCCGACATGGGGCTGCCTTACCAGGGACACGACGGGGGCGTGAGCCTCCCCGACGGCCACGGGGCCCTCTCCTCCGTGGTGTCCGACGCCAGCTCTGCGGTCTATTACTGCAGCTACCCCGACGTGTGATGGCCTCGGATTCCGCCCAGCCTGCAGGCCAGAAGCACACACAGTGTTCCACACTTCCTGGAGGGGCTAAGGAAGTCCTTAGCCTCGTGTTGTTTTGTTTTGAAGTTGCCTTGGCATATAATTTATGGTAATTTATTTTGTCTGACACTTGAACAGTTGGGGGAGAGAAAAAAATAAGTGAGGTTGTGTGTTGGAGATTTGTTCCCACAAGAGTCATGGCCAAAACCCTGTTTCCAAGTTCCAAGTTTACCCGTTTTGATTTGTCCCAGGACAACTTGCTCCACTTCCCGGAATTTTATTGATCACAGAAATTTTGTCTCGGGTGTCATTTTTTAATCTTAAAATAAAAAGTCTGGAATCCTACTTTTTCACTTTGCTAGTGCCTCTGTCACAAGCGCCATTTCTCGAGACCAGTATTAACTATTACTAGGACTAGACATGTTAATGGTGACGTTTAGCACACAGTTACTGTAAATTTCTCATTCTCTTATAAGAGTAGGCCTACCCGACTTCAAAGAGAAGCCCTCAAAATGAACATTGGGATAATCCAAATCCGATGGAATTGTTTTTGGTAGGAAAAGAACCCTTACCAAATGAGCCTATTTCAAAAGTGGTCATAGTCTCTAAAAAAAAAAAAATAATGATTAATCTTAACACTTTAAATACTTTCAATTTTAATATATCACTTTTGGTTACCAGAAGAGAACCAGAAGGTCAAGTAATTTTGGTTTTCTAGTTGGTCTTCTGTATTTCCTGAGAACTGCTTAAAGAGGCTTTTGTGTTTTTTGTGTGTTTTCCCCCCTCATCATCTGTATTTCACCAATAGTGTTTATATTTCCTCTCAACAATGAAGTTGCTCTTAATAATCCTCACATATCTATCTACTCCTTGGGAAGTAGTGTTACTGGATTGAAAATAATTTGAAGGAGTCACAGGAATAAAATGTGCATTTTGATCTTACATATTTTTTTCATCTTCACTCAAGGATTTGTTTTAATTGGTTTTTAGAAAGAGAAACCTTTTGGGATGATGCTCCAACCAACTGAGCCACCCTGCTAGGGCTTGACCTTAACTTTTTAAAATATATTTTATTGATTTTTACAGAGCAGAAGGGAGAAGGATAGAGAGTTAGAAACATCGATGAGAGAGAAACATCCATCAGCTGCTTCCTGCACACCTTCTACTGGGAATGTGCCCACAACCAAGGTACATGCCCTTGATCAGAATTGAACCTGGGACCCTTGAGTCTGAAGGCCGATGCTCTATGCACTGAGCCAAACCAGTTAGGGCTTGACCTTAACTTTTAATGAACCTTACCATCTAGCATTTCATTAGTATATTTTGATATTACAGGTTAACTGCATTTGTGGCCAATTAACATTTCTTGGCACTTGTAATAAAGGAGGGACCCAGGGATGACTTGTATGTAGTGTGCTTTACAACTAAAGCTACTGCCCTTCTACAGAAGAAACTGAGTGACGGGTGTGAAGTGCAGGCCCAGTCCTGCTATGTCCCTTTGCAGCCAGATTGCAATGTCCCTTTGCATCACATTTTACAGATTGAGACATAAATGGAAAATGATGACTTGTCATGGGCACTTGCTGTGCCAGGGGTTTTGTCCATGCCATTATGTATTGAGTTGGAGCCTGATCAATCCCGTGAGCTTAGGTGCTATTCTCCCCATTTTGCAAGTGAGGAAAGGAGACTCTGAGCCCTCATCTGCCACATGTATGGTAAAAATTTCGTGTTTAAGTTCTTACAACCTTTGTCCTGTTTTCCTTTGTACCAGGGTATGTTGTTGGGAGAACTTACATTCTGGTGATGAGAAACTATAACTTTCCACACTCATAAATTTCTATAGATAAAAGGAAGGAGAAAGAGGATAGCTTGAAGCATTTATGTTCAAGCGGGATACTGAGTTGAATGGTTGGCTAGATTCTCTTGAAGAATGGCAGGGTACATGTTTTGTAGGAAATGGTCCTGCAAATATTTTGTCTCGGGTGTCATTTTTCAATCTTAAAAAATAAATAAAATCTGGACTTCTACTTTTTCACTTTGCTAGTGCCTCTGTCACAAACACCATTTCTTGAGACCAATGTTAACTATTAATAGGACTAGACATTTTAATAGTGGCATTTAGCACATAGTTACTGTAAATTTCTCATTCTCATATAAGAGTAGGCCTAACCGACTTCAAAGAGAAGCCCTAAAAATGAACATTAGGATATCCAAGTCTGATACAATGTTTGGGACAGAAAGTTTCAGGGAGGAAAGGTAAGCCTTTTTTGTTTTGTTTTTGCCTCCGTTTTCTTCCTCTGACCCCAGACAGGTTCTGCTTCCAGCCTGAGTACCTTCTCCCAGATGCCTCAAGGCCTCATTTGCTCAGGTTCAAGGCCGAATTGCCAGTTCAGATCACAATGGACATTTTAGAGCATACTTGGTTGGCCCAAGGAGACTTAGTTGTACCCTTGGCTGCCACTTCTAAACAAAATTAATAGGGAAAAGAAAAGAAAGAGTGCTTAGGTGGAAGAAGCAGAAGTCCCATTCAGTTACATTCTTAAGTACTCACTAGGGACAGGTGGGAAAATTAGCCAACATTTTAGGCATTCCCGATGCCTTTCACCCCAATAGAGGGGAGTTAGTCTTCCCAATACGTGGGGAAGTGGGGGCTGCAGGAGCACCCAGCCCATTCAGACTCAGATGAAGTGATCTCCGGTACAAGCTAATGTTATTGCTTTTGTTTTACTTTGGAAGCAAACACACAAAAGATAATATTGCTTTCCTCCCCATCTCTGCTTCTGAGAGGCTTTAGAAGTATGTCAGGTGATAAAAGCCCAGGGCAGCTCTCACTGAGTTTTAAGCAGCCTTAGATGTCTTCTTTGAATTCACCTTATATGAGGAAAGCTAGGAATTCCCTCCTGGGAGAATGAACACATACATGCACAATATTTCATGAATTTTAGGCAATTCATGACCTTTGTCACTCATCCAAGCACTGAAGGAATCTGAAGCCCTCGCATTTGGAAGCCCTAACAGTGAAGGTTTGTTGAGAAGCATGGCACCCAAGTCTCAAAAAGGCAATTTTCCTATATTTAAAACCACAAAGGGGTGGCTCAAGGACTTGCTCAAGTGATGCAGTTCTCCCTTTTTGAGACGTGAATCAAGGAAGATGGGGAGTAGTACGTCCTCTCTCTCTCCGGGTAAAGGAAACCCACGAGGCCCTATCAGGATGAATGCATGGTCCTTTCTTTGTGCAGTTGTGGTAGTGGTGGGAGCTAGTCTCCAAGATCGGCCCCATGAACCAGACCTGAGGTATTTGCATCTTTGTATAAACTCCTCCCACACTGAATCTGGGTCGGACTTGTGATTCTAACTCAACAGAACTCAGTGGAAGTGATGCGGTGCCAGCTCCCGGGCCCAGCTCTTAGACTCAGCAGATTTCCTTTCTTATGCTCCTGGGAACCCTGAGCTACTGTGCAAATGGTCCAGTTTCCAAGCTGGGGAGACTGCGGAGAGGCCGCTGCAGAGGAGAGGCCCTGTGGCTCCCTGAAAAGGGAGAGGGCTCAGCCTTCCTGACAACTGACTCCCACCTGCTGCCTGCAAGAGAGGCCAGAAGAATAAATGCCCACATGAGCTGAGGCAATTCACAGGTGGGAAAGATTAAAGAAAAAAAAAAAGATAGTTGTTGTAAGCCACTGAATTTTGGGGTGTTTTGTTATATAGCAATGAACTATTGAAACAATCGTTCTCCTTAAATAAGCCTTTTATATGTTTAAGTACAAGAACATGGGCATTTGATGGAAAAGGGCTTTGGGGCCTGTCAGAGACATGAATATAGTGTTAATGTGAAGGACAGAATGTGAAACTTGGGACTCAGGTTATATCATTAAATACACAGACCCCTCTTTACTCAAGCAGATAAAGTAATCACAGATACCTAGTGATTTTTTTAAAGTATTAAATATGCCTTATTTTTAATGGTTTTATTTAGGGAACTATAAAGAATACATTGCCCCCCCCCACCCCCCATCTCTACTTCTGAGATATACTTTTGCTGTTTGACAGGAGGTAGGGTCCAGCCCTTTCATGGCCTGAGATATCAGCACAGAGTCTACACCTGTTGGAAGGACCCGGAACAGTCAGGAAAAGGGCATTTTCCTTCCCACCAAGACAGTGACTCCTTCTCTGTTAAAGCTACCAGGGTGGGTCTGGTAAATTGCAAATAAACTTGTAAGTTACTTATGGAAGCAGCCGAGAGAGACTATCACAATGATATTGTGTCTTTGGTTTATTATTATCTCTGAGTATGACTCACCTTTGAGCTATACAGAAGACACCAGCTTCCTCTTTAAATTTGTGCTGGTATCAGGAAAAGCACATTGAGCTGAGTACCTTGCTTGGCTGTTGGCACCGCAGTGATTCCTCAGGAGTTGCTGTGTTGCCTCTTCCACTTGAAACAGTTGCCAGCAGCTGTTACTCCTTTCTCTTAAAGAAGGTGCCAGAACATCGAACTTAGCAAAAGAATTGGGAGCAATGAGAATGACTGCAGAATACCACCGTGTGACACTATTCCTAAGACGAAAAGCCTTTGCATTTTGAGTCAGAAATTCATCTGGCTCAGCAACTTAGCTTTGTGAGTTTGGAGAAATTACTCATATTTTTCTAAACAGTCCGCTCATCTGTAAAAAAAAATAAAAAAATAAAAAAATAGGGATAATGATAAAAGCCCTGACTCTCTCACTGGATGGTTGTAGGGACTGAGAGAGATTGCGCTTTAAGGGTTGCTTCCATGCCCCAGCAATTGCTCTCTGCCCTTTGGTTTTATGTATCTCTATGTACCCCCAGCAGACTTGGGTGGTTTAATTTTATTATTCTATTGAGAAAGAGAAGACAGAAGTATCTTGGTACTTTGATTAGTGGACTGAGAATTTTATTACCTTGTAAGATTGTCCATATTAGCAGGAAACAGACCATCTGTGGACAAGACAGTCTCTTTGATTACAAAGAAAGTCTAGAAATAACTGTAACTTAAAGAACTTCATATCAAAGGCCTCAATTCACACAAAATCCCTTTTACATGAAAATCTCAAGGTCTTTATACAGAGATATTTAATTGGGACTCACTGAATGCGATATCAAGTCTGCTAACATTCTCTTTCCAGTCCAGCCCTCCTTCCACTAATCATGGTTTCTCAAGGCCTGAATCATATTTCCATTTCCTTCCTCCCTCCCTCCCTCCCTTCCTCCCTCCTTCCCTCCCTCTTCTTTCCTTCCTTCCCTCCCTCCCTCCTTCCCTCCCCCTTCCTCCCTTCCTTCCTTCCTTCCTTCCTTCCTTCCTTCCTTCCTTCCTTCCTTCCTTCCTCCCTTCCTTCCTTCCTTCCTTCCTCCCTTCCTTCCTTTCCTTCTTTCCTTCTTCAGACTTGGAATTCTTGAGAGAGAATAACCAAAGGGGAATGGAGGACAGGAAGTTAAGAAATCTCTAGCTTGATACTCGGTTTTTTTAAACATCAGTCCTCAGAAGTCAATGGTAGAAGGATGAAGAGAAAAAAATTCTGAGACATCTCTGAACTGAAGAAATAATTTTACAGTTGTGCCCTATGTAGTGGGTTCTTCTGCTTATTTTAATAAACCTGTTTGGACATTTGAAAGCAATAGTAGGAGTTGCAGGTGTACACACATACCACAAATATTAATATGAAAAAGGCTTAGTGAGGTTGGGGGGGGGGCGAGAATTGTACATATGGAAAGTGTATAATTTTTATTTATTCACTTAAAATAATTTTTAAAATTTAAATGACGCACACACACACAAAAAGGTAAATTGAAGATGGGCTTGTAATATAAACTAAGAATCGTAGCAAGATTCAACCTTCCCCACCTCCAGCTCATTCCCCACGTAGGCCAATTGTTTTTTTGTTTTTTTTTTAAGTTCTATTGGCTGTTATCTACATTAACAACCTTCTTCCTCTGGCGGTTAATTAATATGCCTGAGCAGCTAATTCTGTTTATCAGTTTTGAGCATTGACTTCTTGCTATAATCACTAAGCATTTCCTGTGCTCCTCTATCTACCGAAGGTAGTTTAATCCTTATTTCCGCATATTCTATGGATTATCATTGCCTTTTCCAATACTTAAGATCACACACCTTTTTCTTCGTCCACCGCAAAGGCGAGTCTTTCCTCCACTGTGAGAAGGTGAGGACATCGGTGCTCCCATCTTTCGGGGTCACACTCCCCTATTTTGAGAATGTGGATTTTTTAAATACATTTTTTCCTCCCGCAGAGAGTGGGGAACAGCTGAAATACTGATGCACGCATTGTACGGAAAGATATTTTTACAGCATTTCAATCAATACCAGACAACCGCGATTGCTTACTACCGTGGTTGGAATTTTAAATCCACTCACTTCTTACACCCACTAGTCAAAAGAAATACTATCCCTAAAGCTTTACAGAAAGAAATAAACAAAAGCGTGTAAAGGGCAAACTCTAAGCTCCGTGGTCGGTTTCCACCGGCCCCCACCTCTCCCTCGGGGCTCCCCTGGCCCCGGGGAGACCGAGCCTCTGCCCTCCCTCCGGGCCCCGCGGGGCGGGAGAAGCGCTGGCAGCAGAGCGCGCACCGCAGCTGCTGCGAATGCAGAGGAACATCGTAAGTTACACTTCGCAAGGGTTTCACCTTCGGTCATTTAAGAGATCTTTGAAAAGACCGTAAGTGTGGTGTCAATAGTCATAAAAAAAGAAACCGAGTGTCAGGGAGAGCCTGGCCGCCCGGGTAACGAGGAGGAAAAGACCGCGACGCCGCGCGTTGGTCCCGAGGCGCTGGGGGCCCGCGTGGCGCCGGGACCCGCGGCCTGAGACCCATCGGGCTGCGAGGGCAGAGCGGGGCTTCCCTTCCGAACCGGCCCTCGGAGAAGTCGGAGGCTCCCACGTGGCGCCCGGGACTGACTCGCCTCCGTGGAGGGGAGGGATTTGGGTCCCGGAGGATTCCTTTCTGCCGAGGAGGGAACGAAACCCTATACACACGGGCTGGACTGGAGTGAACGAGTGGCGGCGGGTCGCGATGCTCGGCGCCCGGGCTCTCCATGGGCCCCGTCGGTGCAGAGAAAGCCCAGCGGCCCGGGGAGCCCGCAGTGTCAGTGGGTGGCGGGGGCGCTGGCCACTCGGGGAGCAGGGCCTGGCTAGGGACGCGGGTGGCGGGTTCGGGCCCAAGGGACTCGAGCAGCCCCCGTGGCATCTCCCTCCCTCCCTCGCTCCCATCCCATCCCCTCTTCTCCCGCCCCGCCTCCCTCCCTCCCCCACCCTGGGCTGGGGAGGCGGCGGGTCTGGCTGAGGTTTGCGAGGCGCCCGGGAAGGGCTGGAGCGCCTCGGGCAGCCCGGGTGCGGGGTGCGCCAGTGGCCGTCAGAGCCAGACCCGGAGCGCGCCGCCCGCGGTCCCCGGGCTGAGTTGCTGCGTCCCCTCGGGTACCGGGAGGTGAAGGGCGAGGCGGCGGCGAGCAACGGGGCGCCGGCCGGGGCCGCGGGCGGGGCTGGGGCGAGTCTGACACTCGGCATCTTCAAGGTGTGGCCGGCGGAGCGGGGCGGCGGGTGTGGGGATGTGCCCGCGGGACACGGAGCTGCGCGCTGTGCCCGGAGAGACGGGGCGCGGGGGCGGGGAGGCGCCGAGAACCGGGGAGGTGGGGGGTTGTGGGTGGAGGGGCTCCCGCAGGGGAGACGCGGGACCCCGGGGAAATTCGCGCTGGCGGGCCCGTGGCTGCATCTGGGACCTCGTGGGGGTGGTGGTGGGGTTCACCCCTGGGGAAACAATTGACTGGCAGGTGCAGAAGCGCCTGGGGCCGGGAGATGAAATTACACGGAAAGGTTCCCGACCACATTGGTAAGCATCCCCAGGTGTAAATGATACAGAACAGACGTGAGAAAGCCCTGGGAAAGGTTTTCAAGGTGCCACAGAGAAAACTCGGGAATGGTCCCATTCCAAGTTTGAAAAAAGAAGTGATTTCTTCTTCGTTTCTCAGTAAGAAACCAAGTGATGTACTGCAGATAAAAGCTTTCGTTATTAAAGGAGTTGGAAATGCACTCAACAGCAAGCCAGATAGGCTGTAGTCTTGAGCTTTTTTTTCTTTTTATGCTAAAGTTGGTGTTAGAAAAGAGAGAGATGGTGACCTCTGGTTGTGGTGAGTTCAAGCTTCTGACTCTTGCGTGTTTTAAAGTGGAAGGAGAGTTGGCTTTTTGTTTGAAGAAGGAATAAAATTGGCAGCTTTTACTTTATTTTCTTTCAATATAAAACCATTCGTCTTCGTAAATAGCTTTATTAAAATTTTTAAATGTCATATTTTCATAGAAGTGTAAGAAGTGCATTAAGGGAAAAAACTAAGTATCCCCCCCCCCCCGCCAAGGCCTCACCCCACCCTCAGTCTGAACTTCAGGCTAGTGACTGCTTACAAATCCTGTTTCCCCTTGCTCGCATTTTCTCCGCCTCTACAATCATAAAGACCGGTAGGATTTTCTCTCTTCTCCACCCCAGCAGTGGGATCGCATCTCCCCTACTCTGCTGCAGCTTGCCTTTCTGTTAACAGTGTCTAGTTGGCTCTTGTATTTCCCAGAAGATGAACCTCTATTAACCTGGTTGGGAGTCCTCTGCACTCTTTGGTGCGGTCAGTTCTACTTGTCCCATCTCCAGTCCAATGTACCAGCTAAGTCTTTTTTTCTTGACTTAATCTTTTCAGGTACAGTTAAGAGTCCTTAAGACTTATGCAAAAACCTTTTTTTTTTTCATCCCAGAAGAAAAGGAGCAGGAACTGCGCATTCTAAGTGCAATCTTTTTATAAGACCAGTTCTTTCTGTACCGTGGACAGAAAACTCCGCAGGCAGCACTCTCTAGGGAAGTGTCCCTGAGTTGCCCACCTTTCTGGGGCAGGTGTTGGCCTACGAGGATGCCTCCTTGGCACCTCCAGGACCCTATATTACAAGAAGCTGATTAAGCTGATTCGTCTAGATGCTGAAATCTGCCCAGTCATCATTGGCTGATGGAGTCACTGGCGTTCCTGTTCTGGCACTAGGTTAATATTAACCTCCACTATCACAGTGCCTTAATTTGGACGTTAAAATGTGCTCCTGGCTGGTTTGTGAGGTGTCCGAGCTCTGAGACTTGGAAAGCGACTAGATCCCCAGCCAGGCAGAGGTGGCACTGCTTTTGGCCTTGGCCCATGCTGGACCAGACCAGCGGCAGAAATCGGTACCCCTTACCCCATTGTCTCAAGCCACAGGCGGCCCCTTGGCCATGGATGGCCTGGGCCTGCACTAGGTCTAGGGCTTTTCCTGCGGGCCTGTCACTGCCATCCCGCACATGAGTGGCCACCACCTCGACTGTTAGGGCCTGAGGGGGGGCGCCCTCCTCAACCGCTACCCACGCCTCCGCACTGGACACAGGACACGTCCCCCTGGACTGTGTACAGCCAGATCCCGCCTTCTTTGCTGCGCTGCTGGCTGGGGACTGTCAGGCGGCCCGCCCCTTCTTTGACAACGCGGTGGGGGAGTGGGGGCTGGAACAGCCCCGCTGGCCCCTGGTACCCGGGCTAGGCCCCCAGCTGTTGGATTCTACCTCTCCCTCTCCGCCCCTATGCACCGCCCCCAGCAATGCGGGGTCTCTTGGCGCCCCCCAGAGCCCTGCGTATGCACTAATACTCTAGTGCTCGCCTGTGGCTAGTGTTGGGGCGAGGCTTCCAAATACAACCTCAGCAGCTCCCACCTATCCCTGTCCAGGGACAGTCAGCGCCCCCATCCAAGGCGCTGGCATCTCAGGGAGCGGTGGGACCTACGCCAGGTGTATTCTCAAGACAGTTCAGCTGGGGGTGCTGGCTCAAACCCCTCGCCTCTGTCCTGTGAGTTCCATAGCCAGTTTGCCCTGTATCACTACAATTGGCACCCTAGATAAAACTTGCCCTTCTCATCATGAACATCCACCCCAGTAAGAACAACTGCTACCGTGGCTAACATCTCAAAGAAGGCAATGAAAAAATGTGCTCTGCTTAAGTATATGT
Organism: Murina feae; assembly: GCA_004026665.1. Taxonomy (NCBI): domain Eukaryota; kingdom Metazoa; phylum Chordata; class Mammalia; order Chiroptera; family Vespertilionidae; genus Murina; species Murina feae. The sequence continues at coordinate 4,392 of PVJC01005872.1, read as the reverse complement.
AAAGCCCATCTTTTTTCATTTTGTATGTTTGTTCACTACCTTTACCTTAAGGTTGGATTCTTTGTATAAAGTGAAAAATGCATGAACCGTGCTAGAAAGCACTTTTTTCTTCCAAAAGTATGTCATTTCCAGCTAGTTTTAAACATTGAACACTTATGTATCTTTCACATTTCAAATCATTGTTTCTATAGTTCTTGGTTACCGACATCTTTGAAATTAGGAAAGAAAGCTTGTTTAAAATAAAGCTTGTGCAAAAAAAAGTAAATGGGATGTGTCTGGGTGAGAGTCCTCCAGGAAACATGCTGTACTTAAAATAGGTGAACTAAGAAAGATCAAGGAACCTTCATGCAAGGGAATCTGTAGAGGGACTGGAGGCATCCTAAGTCAGGCAGTAGCTCAGAGCATCATCCACCAGCCATGGCTGGGGCTTGGGAGAGGCAGTTACTGGAACCCAAGGTAATGGCAGCTTTGGGTCCTGCCAGCTGGAGGTGATGGCCTAGAGAAGAGGAATGAAACAACTGCCATCTGTGCCTCTGGAGAATGGGGCCAGAAAATGGATCTTGGAAAAAAAATCCCATTGCTCTCCTCACTGTCTCTGATGGTGCCTCTCGTTGGCCAAACCTAACCACAAATTAGAGGACAGGGAGCCTGTGGATGCTGCCACAGGGAAGAGGATGGAGAGAAGCCCAGGCTTTCTCATCAGTAGCTACTCAGGCGGCAGTTCAGCACAGCCCTTCAGACTTAACTGAATAAAGCTGACTGCCATACTATGTGTCTGAAATGTAATCGATGATAAGAAGGAATCTTAGCTGCTGATCTTCTGAATCTCAGACGTTTTGCATGGTGGGGAGAGCCCAGAGGCCACGCAGTGGAGTATGGGAATAAAGCTATCGTGGTGGGTGGTAGAGCAGGGACATGGGAGATCCTAGATCCAGGTGACAGTGTCTGTGCCTGTGAATCAAGGCTCCTGGGAGGTGAGCCATATCTCTGAATTCTTCAGTTATGCGAATATATGCAAGTCATTTACTATTTACACCCCATTCAAATTGATCGTCTTCTTACTTGAAATACAGGGATTCATAACAGATAACCAGAGATAGAGCAGGCTGTAATCATGATTGCTAATTGCTTTGGTTGTCAGAGAGAAATACCCATTGTGGGGTGTCCTGGGACCATCAGCATTTGCATTGCCTCAGATTCCGGTCCAGAACAGTACTTCTGGAACTTGAATGTGTGTATGAAGCATCTGGGGGATCTTGCTAAAATGAACATTCTGGCAGAGCAGGGCCGAGATTCTAACAAATTCCCAGAGGAGGCGGAGACTACACCTGAGTGCCAGACCCCAGACCCCTCATTCACACTGACTTGCTAGGCACTGTTCTTGGCCTAAAACACCCTGAGGTTGGGAACCAACACCACAGAGTAATTTCAGAAGAGCCACTGGACTAGCAGTTGTGGGTCCTTTTTTCCTGCCAGACACATCTGCCCTGCTTTTCACCCCCACACAGCCCAGCCTCCCAACTTGTCTGAATTATCTTGCTTTTCTCTGAAGTCCTGCAAATGCTCAAGTTAGAAGCCACAGGTGTAATAGCACTAGGAAATGATGCTGCTGGCTGAGAGGAGGAACAGGGAAGATGAACAGTAAGTATCTGGAGCCCCAAAGCTGAGAACGTGATGGACTTGAGGAGGAATAGCCCCAGGGTTGGTGCCAGGGAAATGCCATTGTCCCCAGTGTCCACTTGCTGGGCATTTCCACTGGTCTCAGCCCAACTTTATTATTGTTTAATGTCTCATGTATCTATTTCTTGTTTGTCTCCCTTATTAGATTACAGTTAAGCATTTCTTATAATATAAAGTATTAGAATTAGATACCTTTTGAGTTTGCTGAGTCTCTCCACCTTCTATAAGCCAGTGATTCTCAAAACAAGCCGCACACTACAATCAGTTAAAAAAAAAAAGTCTGAGGCCTGTCTCCCCCTAAGACAGTGGTTCTCACCTGTGGGTTGCAACCCCTTTGGGGGTTGAACGACCCTTTCACAGGCATTGCCTAAATACATCCTGCATATCAGATATTTACATGACGATTCATAACACTAGCAAATCACAGTTATGAAGTAGCAACGAAAATAATTTTATGGTTGGGGGTCACCACAACATAAGGAACTGTATTAAAGGGTCGCGGCATTTGGAAGGTTGAGAACCACTGCTCTAAGAGATTCTGATTTAGTTGGTTTGGTTTGCAGTCAAGGTGACTGGTCTCTTAAGGTGATTTGAATTGTAGCCATTAAGTAGATGAACGTATGACTTGACAGTTGAGAATTGAGAAGTCAGTTATGTTCTATGTCATCAAATATTTATTGAGCACCTATTATATGCCAGAGACTATACTGCTTCCAATGACACACAAGGCACAGTCCCTGTTCTCAATGAGCTTGTGGTTTTATATGAGGAAAAGGCATGCAGATAAATAATCATTAATGTGTGGTCAGTGCAATAAAACACACAAAAAGTATTATCTGGCAGAAAGCACAGTGATGGATTCTGTGTGAAAGGGCATGGGATAAACATAGTAATTGACGTTTGTTGAGTGCTTACTATGGATCCAGAAAGCCCCAGGGAAGTGCTGACGTTTTACCTGAGGCCTAGAAGGGGAAGGAAAGAGCCCAGTGGGTGGAGGATTGGGAAGGTAGTTCTGAGCTGAGGTTGGTGGAGATGGGGGTGAACGGGCGAAGAGACTAAGGGAGGTTACTCCTGGTTTCTTTGTAAAATCAGGATGGAGTCATGACCTCAGAGAGGATGTGGAGGGTGGTGGGAGGGGTAGAGTCTGTGATTACAGAAGAGGAGCTCCAGGCAGAGGGCCCGTGGTGCACTGCTGAAGGCCCAGATGAACTTGGGTTTCATACGTTGGTTTTGAGCTTCAGGATTGCATACTCAGCAGCTCCAATGTTGAAATGGAGAGATAGGACTGTGGAAATGAGATTTTGGCTCAAGAGTTTAATGGAGATGGGTATGAAGGAAATACAGTCTGAAGAGAATTGTCAGGCTTGGAAAAAATGGGTGGAGGGGAGACAATGGGCTGAAAAGAATGCATCCGAGGGGGATTTCAGGGATGCAATTGGCCAGGGTGATGATAGTGGACAAGGTGTGGGTTGGGTAGGGTCTGCTGAAGAGGGGCGTGAAGGTAAAGGTCAATTGTGCAGCCAGGAGACATAGGATGGATTCCCCCTGTGGGTGCTGAAACCCCCGCAGTGGGAGGAGAGGAGGGAAGGAAGACTGCAATACTCTTTGGGCATATTTTACGAGACACAAGGCTAGTAGGAGTGGATTTAATCAACAGATTCAGGAGAGGAAGGAGGGGGAGTTAGAGCTGGAGCAAGGGCCTTGCCACAAACTTCAGCACTGGCGAAACGGGAAAATCCCACTCCGAATGGAAAATATTGAGGACCAAGTGGCAGAAGTTCCTAGTGATGAAAGTTTTGTGTATCCTTCTGCAAGCCTGGAGATGGATTTTCTTAGTTTAGGGGGAAAAAGCTCTAGAATTTGGGAATTTTGTTGCCTGTAACAGCCGCCAAAGGCCAAGGAAGAGAGTGTCTCTTATCAATTTTGTCATCAATGGTAGGGTTTACTGATAAGCGTCATTAGCAATGCCCTGTGTCTGAGAACTTCCTGTTTGAATTAATTGTTCTTGGTTGCTGGGAGCTAAATTTTAAAATCATTATTAAGAAAACATTCCCTCCCCCGCCCCCCAGTGAGCTCAAATTGATACTTTGAGACAAAGCCCCATTCACCCGGCATTAGAGTTCTGCTCACCCTGGAAGGGTACCTGACTTCCCGCATTTGACCTTCTCCTACCTTCCCCCAGATCCTGGAGAGATCCTAATAGTGAGCAATACTGATTAGGCGCCTTATCCGAGCGCTAAAAGACAAGGCCCTGTGTCAGGAGGGGCACTGTCAGACCCAGGGTGGAACTCCATCAGGTGGCTGGCTTCTTCGGGATTTCCCGTGAGGGGAGAGCTGCACCTGGACATGGAAACGATGGGTGCTTTGGTTCTCCTAGAACCCCCCTTTTCCGGAGAATATTATCTCCAAAAATACCGCAATAGAGACTCTGCAAGGTACGGCCCCCACAGAGAGAGAGAAGCCCTGCTCCCCAAATCCACGGCCGGGGGAGCGTCCGCACACCTTCTGCAGCCAGGCGCTTGTGGGAAGACAGGCGTCAGTCTCCCTCAGGAATTCATTACTAACGGCTGAGACATACATGTTCGCAGCGGAAGGGAGGCCTCCCCCTTCCCAAGTGGGCTCTACATCCTGTTCCACCAACACCACTCAGGAGCGTCCCAAATGGGGAAAGCGGAGTTCTCATGCCCCCCCCCCCCCCCCCCCCCCCCCCCC
>PVJC01005871.1:0-57191 GCA_004026665.1 Murina feae | reverse complement strand
GAGGAAGATGGGCAGTAGGCAAGCTTGGGAGGCAGGCCGCACCCAGCCCTGGCCACAGCTCAAAAAAGAGAACAACATGCAGGGGAGGGCAAGAGTCTGAGAGATCATCATAGAGGGGGTGCCTGCTCCAAGCCTCCACAGTGTGCCTGGGGGCAGGCCCCCAGCAGGTAGACACACACAGGAGGACTGCTCCGAGCCTGATGCGGCTGGGGGCAGGTCCCCAGTGGCCACACACACACACACACACACACACACACACACAGAAGGCGCCTGGCAGACTGGGGCCATCATAGGATATCCACTGAGGGGTCCCAGACTGTGAGAGGGCACAGGCCGGGCTGAGGGACTCCCTCCACCCCGAGTGCACAAATTTTTGTGCGCCGGGCCCTAAGTGAAAATATATTAAAACAAACAAAAAAGAAATTAGATTCCTTTCAGAACAGGATGGTAATGAGCTTCCCTGTTAGTAAAAAGCTCTCAATTAATGCTTGTACTAAAACAAAGCAATAGCTCTTTTCATTGATTTCACATGATCTCCAGGGTTTCTCATCTCACGTCCTTCTTCCATCCCTTACCAGGGGTCCTCAAACTACGGCCTGCGGGCCACATTCGGCCCACCGAGGACATTTATCCAGCCCGGCCCGCCGGGTGTTTTTGCCGCCTTGTTTTTTTACTTCAAAATAAGATGTGTGCAGTGTGCATAGGAATTTGTTCATAGTTGTTGTTTTTTTTAACTATAGTCTGGCCCTCCAACGGTCTGAGGGACAGTGAACCGGCCCCCTGTTTAAAAAGTTTGAGGACCCTTGCTACACTGAGTCTCCAGATTATTATGACCACCTGATGTTTGTAGGCAAATTAGCTATAATTTCGCGCTGAAGTTGCTAGAAGGCCAGACCATTATAAATAGGGAAGCGGGTTGTTTACCATGACAGAAGTTATTTTTTTCTGAAGATATGGGTAAACAATGTGATTTAACAGCCTTTGAATGTGGGATATATATACATTGAGTGGCCAGATTATTATGACCACCCCATCAGTACTTCATTGGGCCACCTTTTACCTTCATTACTGTGGCGATTCTTCTTGGCATTGACTCCACAAGATGTTGAAAGGTGATGCGAGGAATCGGATACCATGCCTGGTGAATAGCACTGACCAGTTCTGTGAGATTTGATGGAACCAGCTGCCTGATGGCTCTTTTAACTTCTTCCCACAAATGCTCAATTGAATTGAGATCTGGTGATTGTGGGGGCCACCTAAGCAAGGTAAAGTCTGCCTCATGTTTTTGAAACCACTCCTGCACAATACAAGCATCATATGATTTTTCCAATGCTTGACTGTCCAATCCTTGTGTGTGAATTGGAGACATTTTATCTTGGTAACTGCAGACAGCAAAGGTGTTTGAACAGTCCTTCGGTTTCCATATCTAATGTGATGTCGTGTACAGCTAATTTGCCTACAAATGTCAGGTGGTCTTAATAATCTGGACACTCACCTTCAAATATATCCCATGTTCAAAAGTTGTAAAATCACATTGTTTACCCATATCTTCAGGAAAAAAATCACTTCTACTGTCGTGGTAAACAACCTGCTTCCCTATTTATAATGGGCTGACCCTGTAGCAACTTCAGGGCGAAATTATAGCTAACTCGCCTACAAACATCAGGTGGTCATAATAATCTGGACACTCAGATTTACTAGAGGCCCGGTGCATGAAATTCGTGCACTGAGGGGGGGGTGTCCCTCAGCCCAGCCTGCACCCTCTCCAATCTGGGACATCCCTCTCACAATCCGGGACTGCTGGCTCCCAACCACTCGCATGCCTGCTGGCCTGATCACCACCTAACCACTCCCCTGACAGCCTGATTGATGCCTAACTGCTCCCCTGCAGGCCTGGTCGCCCCCAACTGCCCTCCCCTGCTGGCCTGGTCACCCCTAACTGTCCTCCTCTGCTGGTCTGATTGCCCACAACTGCCCTCCTCTGCTGGCCATCTTGTGGTCGCCATCTTGTGACCACATGGGGTGGCCATCTTGTGCAAGGGTGTGGTGGTCAATTTGCATATTACTTCTTTTTTTTAATATATTTTATTGATTTTTTACAGAGAGGAAGGGAGAGGGATAGAGAGTTAGAAACATCGATGAGAGAGAAACATTGATCAGCTGCCTCCTGCAACAACCCCTACTGGGGATGTGCACGCAACCAAGGTACATGCCCCTGACTGGAACCTGGGACCTTTCAGTCCGCAGGCCGACGCTCTATCCACTGAGCCAAACCGGTTAGTGCTGCATATTACTTCTTTATTATATAGGATTCTTTCTTCTCATCTCCTTTCCTTCCTCTCTACTCTCTCCCTCTCATTCTTAAGTACCTTGTGTGTGTCAGGCACTCAGCAACAAAGATGGAGCAAAACAGACCATCTTCTCATTGTCATGGAGTTTACACACGTAATGGGAATTGAGAAATTCATTAAATAATCACCAAATCTATAATTTTAAACAGCACTTAGTGCCACACAGGAAAATACAGAACCCTGTGAGAAACCTGTGTTGGTGTAGGCTTTATCCAGGAAATGGCAGCTAAATTGGGGTGGGGTGGACAAAATGGGCCACACGCTATCCTGACCAGCTCAGGGAAGGCCTGCATGGTGGTTTTGCAAACTCAGACATCTAAAGTAACCACAAAGCATGCTCTAAAATTAAACTTTAACTAAGAGCAGTTATGGTGGATAGTTACGTCCTAGGCCGGTATCTTCACTGACAGGTCAACTTTCACCTCAACTGAGCCTATCTGTCTTTTTGTATCTATGATAATATACACTTGAAATGTCTGGGTAACTTGTAACTTCCCTTTCTTCAGATTCCTTGGGGTACAACCTAATGTGCCTAGGCACCAGGACAGATACCACAAATTCCTTCGTTGTTATTATCATTCTAATGGATAGTTGTTAACTATCCTGCACTCACTTAAGTATGTGTCTATCATATTATTTTTTATCCAATCCCAGGGTCTCCCCCTCTCATCCTGCCCCCCCCCTTTGCTTTTTTCCGCCTCTTTAATCTACCACCAATGGATTTCAAGTAACTCACCTACATCCCCTCCTTTGATTCCAATGTATAAAAATAGATGGAAAACCGTTATTCTCTGGAGCATTATCCCAATTTGTTGAGATACTGCTTCCTAGCAATTGTCAACAGATTGGCTCAAGTAAACTCACAAAGATTCTTTGTAGGTTTGAATGTTTTTACATTAACTGTAGGAAGGATGAGGAGGAGTTAGTTAGGCATGTTCCCCCTTTTAGAGCTCCAAGTGGGCAGAGACCAGGACTGTCATAGCACTCTTAGGGGCAAAAATAGAATACTGGGACTAGCTATGGCTATGGGAAATATTAATCATACTCTGTTAAACATGATTGCCTTGTGTTGGTTAAAGAAAGGACATTCTGACCTGGCTGAGAGTTGTATGCCCCTGGGAGTCAACCTTGGACCTGGGAGTCAACCTTGTAATGCAGTCCATTCTTAAGGACAGATTAACAACCTTCTGCCCAAACAATGAAGTTTCACTCTTGCTTCCTACTGCCCCAATGCCTGTAATCCCTACTTCCCTATGCCTGTAATCCATAATTCCCCCCTGTAATCTTTGTCTTACCCTATATAAGCAGCTGGCTCATGGGAGGGGCTGCAGAGCAGATTTTTGTGGGTGACCTGCTGCTCTGCCATAGTGCCAGCAGTATTGGAATAAATGCTCATATATAATTCAACCCTCTCTGCTTAATTGGCTCAAGTAGTGACAGGCAGCCCAGACCCATTGATTATCCAGTGATAGCACCAGTCCCTGGGTCTGCCTGACAGGAGATACTCATAAATATTTGTGAAAAGGAACAATGTTGAAAAATATAAAATGTGTTCTGCTTTGTTTTCATACTAATTAATACATCTGACTGGATTGATTAGTATCAATTAAATTGATACTAATTGATTAGTCAACCACATTACAAGGTTGACTCCCAGGTCCAGGGGCATAGTATGTAATTAAAAGAAATCCAAAGTAGAAGACAGGACAAAATGGCACAAGATGAGGCTGAAGAAGTAGCAGCTAAAGCACATTCAGGCCTTTCAGGGTATTGCAGAGATTTTTAGTCTATCCTAACAGCAACTGGAAGCCACTGAAGGGTTATTTATCACAGCTAACATTTAAAAAATATCATGTAAGATACTAAGCTAAAGATTATACTTGCATGATTTTATCTACTCCTTGAACCAATCATGTTATTATTACCCCAATTTAACAGACTGAGGTCACTGGGGTATAGAAATAAGTGGCAGAGGCTGGACTCCAAAACCCGTACTCTTAACCAGCGTATATTACACATATTATGAGCAAGAAAGAGTGGGTAAGCAAGTATGAACAGCTGATTCTAATCTCCTTGGCAGGAACAGCCCCACTGTGGAGTTGGTAGCATAGAGGTATCAGGGTTTAATGAGCTAATCATTGAATTTAACTAATCCCTTTGTTCCGACTCCATATTAATCAAATAATCTTGTAATTATATTCTGGCTTCCCATATAGATTTTTCTTCTGGGAGATAATGCACGGGCCAGCCTACACATGCGATGTGCTCCAGTTGGCAATTTTATTACTCATTGTAAGCTAATAAATGGGCGTTCTGCTTTTAAAAAAAGGTGCAATACACTAAAAAAAAAAAAGGTGCAATAGTCTTAAAATTATTTTTCCGTGTAGTTTGAATGAAAACCAGAAAATGAAATGACGTATACAGTATCTTTTGTATTGCCTGCTTTGCGTGAACACGGATGTGAAGTCTAGAGCGGAGCCCTTTCTTTGCCTTCTTTGTCAGGGCTCCTCGGCACAGCCCAGATGTTCCCATTGTTTCCGAATCGCAAACTCTTCTCCGCCCGCACGCGGCCGGGAGGGCCGTTCTGCATCCCGGACCCAACTCTCCGAGGAGCAGCAGCTGGAGGCTGCTCGTGCGGGTCTCACGGGTGTCCCCGGGGTAATCTGATTAAGTTTCCTAGGAGCCGGCGGGTGCCCCATGACACCCTTAAACCCGAGGTGAATGCCTCGGGGCCGCCGCGACGGCAGCTCCCGCCCACCCTGCACCCGGGCCACGGGGCAGCCCCCCTCCCGCCCGCTTTGCGGGCTTCTTCCCAGCAGGGCCTCGGCTCCCGGCTCCCTGTTGGCTCAAGATTTGTTCTTTTTTTTCTTCTCTCCCTAGAATTCCTTTAAGCAGCAAAACTGGGGCAACCGCCGGCGGACGTTTTTAAAGCGAAAGCTTCCTGAAACGGACCCCTCGCACCTCGTCAAGGGGGTCTGCTTAGTCACACACAAAGGCTTTCCCCCCAAGAAAAATGTCAGCCGTCTCTGGAACAGAACACTGACGGGGCCCTCTAAACATGGATCCCACCCTCCCCTCCAGAAAAAATTAAAAAAAAAAAAAAAGACGTAGGGAAAGTCAGCCAGCGCCAGGTCAGCCGCGCGAGGGGCCTCGTCTCCTGGCGGGAGAAGCAGCCGGAACCGGAGGGCCGACCCGGGGAAGGGAGGGCCTCTCTCCGGAACTCGGCGCGGGGGGCGGGAGGACGCCTGCGGTCGTTCGCAGCGACGACAGAGCTCCCTCTGTTCTGCTTTTCCGCCATGTTCCCCACGGAGGCGTTGCCCAAGAAAGCACAGACAGGAACACATCGTTCTAGCAAGAAAGCAACCAAAAAAACGAGCCACCGGGCGTCCCCCTCAGGCTCGCCGGCGAAACGCCCGGCGGGAGGAGGAAGGCAGTGCGGGGCGACCCCGCGGGCCGGCCAAGATGGCCACCGCCGCGGGGCTGGGGGCATCCCGACGCGGGGCGGCCAGAGACCCACGGGCAAGGGCCAGGGGGACAAACCCTTCACGGTTCCCGCCGCCGCCGCTGGGGGACGCGCCTTCGCGGACAGAGTGCCCGGCCAACGGGAGGGAGGGAGGTGCCATGTCGCCGCCCAGGGGAGCGGCCCCACAAACGCCTCGCCGCCTTTCCCCCCCTACATCGCACAGGAAGGGCACGACGACCCCGGACACGCGTGCTCCCGTCACGCCTCGTCACGAGTGCTTCCTGCAGCGAGCGTGCGCGGGAGGGGAGCCCACGGAGTGGTTCGGCCCGAGCGCCCCGCGCGCGCCGCCCCGCGCCCCCCCCTCCGCGCGAGTGGCGCAAAGGCGCGCGACGCCGAGGGGCGGGGCCGGGCCGGGCGCGCGCGGCGCTCGGGTATAAGTATTGGGCCGCGCCGCCCGCCAGCCAGTCCGCTCCGCACCGCCGGTCCGCGCCCAGTGGAACGCTGCCTTCTGCCTGCGCACTTCGCGGTCGCCGCCGCACTGCTCCTTCCTCGCCCTCCTCAACGTCGCTGTCACTCACCACCACCGCCACCATGAACGGGCAGCTCAACGGCTTCCACGATGCGTTCATCGAGGAGGGCACCTTCCTCTTCACCTCAGAGTCTGTGGGGGAAGGACACTCAGGTGAGGCGACGGGGCCTGGCGCGAAGGGAGGGCGGGCCGTGGGGCCGGGCCGGACCCGCAGACGGCGGCTCCCACACCGGTTGCCCTCGCTCGCCGGGCGGTGAAAAGAGCGGCGGCTGCGCGCCTTCCTCGTGGCGCCGCCGGTGCCCAGCGCGTGTACGCCGCTCCCTCCCCTCCCCTCTCCCTTCCTCCTCCCCCCCTCCATCCCTCCCACCGGGTCGCGCGCTCCGGCGTGGAGAAGACTCCAGAAAACGAGGAGGGCGCGCGGGGCGGCGCGGGGGGGGGCGGCCGTGGCAGCTCGTACTCTGCCCGGCGAGGGCACGGTCTCCTCCTATTCGCCAGCCGAATGGCGTGCAGTGGGCGTCCCGCCCGGAGCGCGCGCCCGGCCCTCGGGAGCGCGCCCCCCGCATTGCAGCCGCAACCACGTGTCGGCCGCGTGTGGCACCCGGGTCGCGGCAGCGGCCGGGCGGCCCGGGCGCCCGTCCCTAGGGCCGCCTTCTCCTCCGTGAATTCCTTGGCTAGGTTCGCGCTGCTCGCGGAGGAGACGGACTTGCCCGTGGGCAGTGTGTGGCCTCCCCTTGGAGGCCTCCATCCCCGAGTAACGACGGCGCGCCGAAGGTTCGCCTTATTTGGGCCGCGTTTGGGAAGGATGGGAAGCGTGAGGGAAGCGCAGGCTGCCATTGCGTTTTCAAGTGCTTAGTGTTGCTTCCCGTCGGAAGGGTTGACGCTTCCTTCCCTGGGCTTTGTCCGCGGGCCCGCCATTTCGGGGATCGGTCCGCAGGTGAGCCAGCGAAGCTGTTCCCAGGAGCCCGCAGTCAGTACTCGGAACCATCACCTGGTGAAGATGATGGCTCGGCCGGGCTGCTGCTGCCCTTAGGTCGACCGCAGCGCATAGTTGTCCGGTGTGATGGTCCCGGGTCCGTTTCTCTAAGTCTGTTGTGCCTTTAAGTTCCACAAGCACAGCCTCGTGAAGGAGAGGACAAAACCCAAGGTCCTGAGGAGTGAAGGTCAGGTGGCTTAATCCTCTCCCTCACGGGCATTTCTAAGTTTGTAGATTAAGTCGTGAGCTTTTGGCTTGACTGGCGTGTGCATTTTGCATTGTTACAGAAAATTCAGGAAAGTGGTGTTGGGGGTATTTTGTTCTTCCCACTCCCAATTTTTAATATAGAAGAGGAAAAAAACAAGGATTCAGAATAATTTGGGCATTTCCCAGACTGTTCAGCTCTTGTACCTGGACCACTCACAGTAACATGAAATAATTTGCCATTTTATTCCCTTTGTTCATTGCTTTCATTGTTTAACTCTTTAATTGACATTATTTCTCATTGCCCTAAACTGGTGTTCCTCGGGATCAGAGAAAAATTGATAAACAGTTCACCTTTTCTGGTTGGTTGGATTTACGATGCAAACTTTAAATTTGGGGAACAAAATGTTAAGTATTGTTTGAAAAATGAAAATCAGTACTCCAAAGCTCTTTCCTAGATTTGCCTGTGGATTTGAAGATAAATGACTTTATTTTTGCTTTCACTTGATTAAGCTCAATAATGTGGCTATTCTACTTAACAATGGAATTTATTTTGCTTGGGAACTTAGTTTCTCAAAATGTCTGGCATACTGGAGAGACAGGACTGTCATTGGGTATAAAGTGTATATGCAGTAAGGAGTTTAAATGTATTAAAACATGCTGGATATTCCGCTGGCTTATCTGAACTGGTGAGCTTGTGGTACAGCTATATTAAGACCAGGGTGTCAAGTTTTCAAGTAACTTGTAACATTACATCCAGCATTTATTCTTCAGGCCAATGGCTTCTGGTAAAACAGTGCTTTAATTATACAGCGGTTAAGATCTCCATATTTGGAATGCTACTGAATTGGATACTTGAAAATGTTTAAATTGGTAAGTCTTAGATAGGTTCCCACCACAATTATAAGGAAACTCTAGCAGAGATCTTTACAGCTGTGGGTGGGTTATAAGGAAGGGGGCATGACATACTTATATTAACAGTAAAAGAAATTAAGCTAGGAATTTTTTTTTTCCAGATAAGATTTGTGACCAGATCAGTGATGCTGTCCTTGATGCTCATCTTCTGCAGGATCCTGATGCCAAAGTGGCTTGTGGTATGTTCACATTATTGCTTCTTATCAACTGATGAGAGAGTTCGCATTATGAAAATTACTTAATAAAAGTGACATTTGAGTGTAAATCTCTCTTTTATTAGAAACTGTTGCTAAAACTGGAATGATCCTTCTTGCTGGGGAAATTACATCCAGAGCTGCTATTGACTACCAGAAAGTGGTTCGTGAAACCATTAAACACATTGGATATGATGATTCTTCCAAAGGTGTGTTTTAATGAGTTGGCTTTTCTGAGCTCATTTTTCCAAATACTTTCTTCAACCCTCTCTAGCTCTATTTTCTAGGGTGTTTCTGTTAATCTTTAACTCCAGTTACATAGTTTTACTATCCTATGGTTCCAGCTCTGTTCTTCAAAAGTAGTAACTTTTAAGTGTTTGATATCTTGTAGTAGTACAGGTGACTCTTTAACAACAGGGGTTTAGGGCACTGACCTGACCACTGACACCGGGGCCCCCCAACCCCAAACAATTGTCTAGCACCTACATATAGCCAAGTGGAAGATGTATATTATTCAAGGGTCAACTGTTGCTATGGGCTTTTTAAAAAATAAGGTTTGCTTTTCTTACAGGGTTTGACTACAAGACTTGTAATGTGCTTGTGGCCTTGGAACAACAGTCACCAGATATTGCTCAAGGTGTTCACCTTGACCGGAATGAGGAAGACATTGGTGCAGGAGATCAGGTATTGAGATAGACACTATTTGCATCTCTTCTAGCATTAAATTCTGAGGCTTGGATTGATGACATTGGTAACTTTACTTTTTTAGGGTTTGATGTTTGGCTATGCCACTGATGAAACTGAGGAATGCATGCCTTTAACCATAGTCTTAGCACACAAGCTCAATGCCAAACTGGCTGAACTGCGCCGTAATGGCACTTTACCTTGGTTACGCCCAGATTCTAAGACTCAAGTAAGTGATGACACAAGCATATTACCCTGGCCCACAATATTAGTGATGTTTGATTAAAGCTGACTAATTTAAAAAAGAATAGCATTTGTCTTTTGTAACTTAGGGTAGAGAACCAAAAACAAACCTATTGTTTAGTAGACTGATAGACTGATGACCTGTGTTGCCTTCAGGTGACTGTGCAGTATATGCAGGATCGAGGTGCTGTGATTCCCATCAGAGTCCACACAATCGTTATATCTGTTCAACATGATGAAGAGGTTTGCCTTGATGAGATGAGGGATGCCCTGAAGGAGAAAGTCATCAAAGCAGTTGTACCTGCAAAATACCTTGATGAGGATACAGTCTATCATCTACAGCCAAGTGGCAGATTTGTTATTGGTGGGCCCCAGGTAAGGCATTAATGACAATCCAGTTTATTTTTCTATGATGGTTACTTGTAAAAATTTGGCTACTGCCACCTTATTTCTAGTTTTTTTGCATCCTACATGTGAATCTTCTGAGGATATTTGTTGAGTGATACAGAATATGCATTTAACAAAGTTGATCTAGGACCACTTACTGGAAAGGGGAAGGCATAACATGACTTAAATCCTTTGTAATTTCAGGGTGATGCTGGTTTGACTGGCCGGAAAATCATTGTGGATACTTATGGCGGTTGGGGAGCTCATGGAGGAGGTGCCTTTTCAGGAAAGGATTATACCAAGGTGGACCGTTCTGCGGCTTATGCTGCTCGTTGGGTGGCAAAATCCCTTGTTAAAGAAGGTCTATGCAGAAGGGTTCTTGTGCAGGTATATACTCTTTTTATACAACGAGTGATAAAAAGGCATGTTAGCAGGAGGGCGCCCTCAGTAGTTAATCTACTTGTCTTTTTTTATACAAGTATGTGAGTCTTCTGATGACGGTTATATTTGAATCCTTTCAGGTCTCTTATGCTATTGGAGTTTCTCACCCATTGTCTATCTCCATTTTCCATTATGGCACTTCTCAGAAGAGTGAGAGAGAGCTATTAGAGATTGTGAAGAAGAATTTTGACCTCCGCCCTGGGGTCATTGTCAGGTAAAGATGGTAAAGCCTGTTGCTAGTGAAAAATATTAAGGGTGTGGGTGTGTGTATATTAGAGATACATTTTAATCAGATGATAAAGGAAGACTACTCAGGCAGAGGAATATTTTAATTCCTAAAATGCGTTGGTGTTATCTTTTAAGTTGCCTTCAGGAAAGGCTTACATTAAAAAATCCAAAAGTATAGTGCTCCATGGTTTAACCACCCTAGAGAACCCTCCATACTTGTTACTGGGCTTTGTGCTCATCTTACCTAAGAATGTTTACTTCAAAGAAATGAGTACAGATGAATGGGATACTCAAGGCTACTGATAAAATAACCATGGTAGGGGGTGGGCATGGGACTTTGGTAAGTATTCCATGATCTCAGGTGAGCTTTTGATGCTTGGAATTTCTCAGAATAACGACAAGTTTTCATATTTGTTGAGCCAGGGACCGAAAAACAACTATAGTTACTAATAAGGACTGTGCAAGGAGTTTGGACACCAGGGAAGTAACAAACACTTTTGCCACAAACTTTTTTCCTAGCATACACCAGAGAACTGAACTCATTTGCCAGGAGTCTTGAAAATGAGTCTTGATTATTTTGCTTACTTTTAATTAACTGCTACATATTAAGTTACGGACTTGTATATTCCAGGGATCTGGATCTGAAGAAGCCAATTTATCAGAGGACTGCAGCCTATGGCCACTTTGGTAGGGACAGCTTCCCATGGGAAGTGCCCAAAAAGCTTAAATATTAAAAGTGTTAGCCTTTTTTCCCCAGACTTGTTGGCGTAGGCTACAGAGAAGCCTTCAAGCTCTGAGGGAAAGGGCCCTTCTTCCTAAAATTTCCTGTCCTCTTTCAGCTCCTGATCAGTTGCAGTCACTCTAGTCAATGACATGAATTTTAGCTTGTGTGGGGGACTGTAAGTTCGCTTGCTATTCTGTCCCTAGGTTTTTTTGTTCACCATTATAATGAATTTAGTGAGCATAGGTGATCCATGTAACTGCCTAGAAACAAACCAACAACACTGTAGTAAATAATGCTTTGAAATTGAACCTTTGTGCCCTATTATCCAACCCCCTAAAATTCTAATTGCATTGACTTTCTCACCAAATGCTGAAAATGTCCTTGTAATGTGCACGTAAAGTACTAGTAGTTCCATTATAGCTTCTGTCTGGCAATGCCACAGCCCTCTCAGCATGAATTTGTAATGTCTCCAGCTCTATTATGGATGTGAAGCTTTTCCTTATCCTCCCTATAACATGATCCATTTCTAATTATGTAGCTTTTTGTCAGGGAGTGTTCCCTATTCAATCATTCTTGCATGTAACGCAAGTTCCAGATGGAGCTCTAGCCTGACGGGGAAAAAAAGGCAGTTACCATTAAACCATCTCCCTGGTGCTTATGCTCTTAATTGCCATCTCTTAAACAGCACCAAATCAAATCTCTCCACTTACTTGGCTGTCTTGGAGGACGTACGTAATAAGGTTTTATTTAGTAAACCAATCTTATGCATGGTTTCAGCACTAGCCAAACCACCAACTCTTAGCTCTAGAAAAACAGGCACTTGGCACCCTTGTGATATCATACAGAGAAGTCATAGGGCAGTACCTGAGGGTCTGTAGGTTGCACACTTTGGTACCAGATAACTTTTTTTTTTCTTTATAAGAAAGACTAAGTACTCCACACTGCACAATAATTCCTCCCAAGGTTTTAACTTTGTTTTGTTTTCAAAACCAGGTCCAATGAGCTTTCTGAACAGCTGGTGTAGCTACAGAGAAACCAGCTTCCTTCAGACAGCAGTGCTTTTGGCGGGGAGGAGGAAAATCCCTTCATACTTGAACATTTTCTAATTGCTTATTTATTGTATTCTGGGGTATGGCGTAAGTACAGAGAAGCCATCACCTCAGATGGCAGCTTTTAAAAGATTTTTTTTTTCCTCAACACCATGATTCCTTTAATATGTGTCCAGCATTCCCAGGTAGGCCAAGGTGTCCTACAGAAAAACCTTGGGTTAGACCTACAGGGGTTCTGGCTGGTGTTAACAAGGGAGGGCAGAGCTGGTGCGGCTGGCCATGGAGAAAGCTGACTTGGCTGGTGTGGTACAGAGAAGCCAGCTTGTTTACATGCTTATTCCATGACTGCTTGCCCTAAGCAGAAAGTGCCTTTCAGGATCTATTTTTGGAGGTTTATTACGTATGTCTGGTTCTCAATTCCAACAGTTTAATGAAGATCTAAATAAAATGCTAGGTTCTACCTTAACTGTGTCTGTCATTTTTTAAAAGTGGTATGAATGTGATCTGAGAACATGCTCTGACCTTGATTAATTGTAATTCTACCCATTAATCATCTCAACCCTGCCTGCAGGCATTTAATGTTTATAAATCCCACCTATCCCTAGCACTAGGGAAGTTCAAGGCTAGGTTTTTTAAACACTGCCTTTTTTAGCCAATGACAGTCAAAATTGAATGTCTCATTACAGCAGCCATTGCTACACTGCCAATGTTTTGCATTATCTAAGGGCATAAAACTCACTAATATAAAACAGGTTCCGCAAGTTTTTTTGTCCTCCCCCCCCCCCCCCCCCCCCCCCAAACACAAAAAGCCTCATTAGATTCCTATCAGCACAAATGGATGTATTAACAGGTCTTTAAAAGTGAAGTGGCCTGCTGCAAACTTGGAAAGTGAGGGGATATCTGTATTAAGGAGGTAACGTTCAGTCTTGAAATCTAAACCCATTTTCAAATAAGTGTTAAGAGGTTGCAAGTTGAGACGTTTCTCAACAGGAAACTGAAAAGCTCCAGGTTTTGGAACATTCAGATAATGCATTGCTGCCTTAAGATAAGTAACTACACGGGCCAACTAAGGGTCTGAGAATGAGTGGATCCCTGCAAGCTGGAGGGACGGCACCAGAGATGTAACTGCCTTAGATTATTTGCTAGGAAGATGCCAAAGGAGAGGTGCTTCTCCTGTTTTGGGGGAAAAGAATTTTAAAGATAGGAAGGCAGAGGAGCATGAGCCCAGGGAGAAGATTAGGAGCAAAGGCATCCATGCAGCAGTGTGGCTGAGAAACTGAAATAGAGAATGTCAGTTTATTTGCCTGTCTATAAAGTGTCAAAGGGGGTGACATGGATTGGACAGGAGATCCAAATGCTGGTCCTTTCACCTCTGGCTGAAAGGACATTGACAACCCATTCCCCAAACAGCCACAGTTGCATAGGACCTGATTCCTAAAAATCTGAATAACTCATTTATTCCATTGAACAATGTTTACCAGTGTTGAGATGATCATCCTTTCCCTCTGTCCCATCCTCCCAGCACTTTCACTGGGAAAACAAGTCACAGGTGGCACACTAAGTTTGGGAATAACAGCAGGCTTGTGAGACTCCCCTCACCAAGTGAAGGAGAAAGCTGCTATTGTTACCAAAAGGGAGATGGTGAACAGAAGATAGCAGAACCTACTGGCAAATGACAGTGCTGAGGTACAGTGTCACTTGTGCAGTTCCCTCACACCATTCTTACTCCATACCTGTGGTGCCCTGGCTGGTGGTCAGTAGCTAGTACATTGGCCCGGGCACACCAAAGGGTCAAGACTTTGATTCCCAGGAACATACCTGGCTGGGATGCAGGTTCCATAGGGATGCAATCGTTTGTTTCTCCCCTCCCTTCCCCCCCCAACTCCAGATCTGTGGTCGGCAACTGGTGGTCCCTGAGGTCCAAAAAGGTTGGTGACGGCTGCTCAGTTCTAGGGAGGCAAACAATCATTTCTCTTGTTTCCCCTCTCCTTCCCACTCTAAATTCAGGTGAGGATTTTAAAAAAGACCCTGTGGCACAGCCATTGCATACAATGCCGTGTAGGAATGAAAAGGACTTACTGTCAGGCCCCACTTGACCCAACCTATACATCTTCATGGTAGCCCTGCTCTGATCTCCCTATAGCAGAGGAGTTGAAATTACTAGGTTTAAAGAAATAAGAGGTAGAACTGATGGCACTTGAAATTATAAGAAATGTGAGGAAGAAAAGACAAGACTGATGACTCAAAGGTGAAAATATAGTTGCCGTTCATTAATAAAAGACAAGCAGGTCTTGAGTTGGAAATGAAGCTAAGTGCTGTTCAGGACGGTTTGAAAGCTCTGGGATATCCAGGTGGAGACATATATATAGGTCTAGGGCACAGGAAAGGAATCTAAGCATAGCATCACTGGAAACCGTAGAATAGACAAAATCATCCTATGTACAGTAAAAAAAATGACTGGGAAAGAACCCTGAGTCTACTGTCCAAGGGGGTTAGATGGGGTGGGGCATGGGAAGAGAAGCATAAAAACAGATGGAATCATATCAAAGTACTGGGACTGCCAGTCTGTTACCAAACCATGAGCTCTTTTCTTTTTTTAAAAGTGCATTCTCACTTCCTAGCCCAGTGCCAGTCCTTTGAATATTCATAGACCTGAGGAGTTTCCTTGCTCCCCTTGTATACCCAAACCTACAGTCCCTTATCCCTCACCAAGTTTGGTTAATAACTTACTTTACATTACCTTCTCGCTATGTGCTAGAAAATGCTAAATATTAAGCTTGTTTTTAGAAAAATACTAATAGAATCATTTAAATTTCCTTATTTTAACTTTCTGCTATCCTACTCTCATAACTGCTAGTGAAAAACTTACAGGCTACATAGATACAAGAAACTAAGAAGGAACCAGAATTATAGTGAAGGGAAAATTTGGGCATTCAGAACCTGATCACCATCCTAATCATAATTAAGACGACAAGTTTTAAGTTACATTATTTCAGAATTATTGTGATTCTCAAAATTACAAGAGACAGGGTGAAGGACCTTAAGTCAGACACGAGGTTCAAACCAATCCACCCCTTACTAGGTTTACATCTTTGAGCAAATTATAGTACCTCTCAGTGTCAGTTGCTCCAACTGTAAAATAAGACTAATGACCATTAAGGACTAAAGGTAACGTAGGCACTGTGTGAAGCATTGTGCATGTAGCGAGCACTGGAGAATACTTAGCTACTATTTTCATCGTGGTACATAAAATCTTTCCCCAAGGAGCCAGTCACTTTAAACCTAACTTTCCCCTTCATTGTACAAGGATCTTTTCACGTTTCTTTTAACACCCTCCTGGCCTCTAACCTTGGATTGATAAATCTTATCCTTTACTTTCTGGGCTCCTTCCTCTAAGATACGAAGGAGCTATAGACAAGGAAGAAAAATGTAAATGTCTGCGAAAGTTTTCTTCAAATCTCCACTGCACAGGTAATGGTCCTGTGACTGGCTGCTCCCACGTCTGTACCCAATATCTGGCCCCCTTCAGAACTCTGAGTGGATATGCTCAGAATTTGGTTCAGGAGGATTAGAATTTGAAGAATCTGTGTTTGAAGGATTCAACTCTCCAAGTGGCTCAAAGGGTCGCAAGTTTGCGTAAGTCACCTCTTGGGCCAGTTGCTCCAGGGAAGGGCGACCTAATGCCAGGTTTCGAAGTGAGATACAAGTCATCAGGAAGCTGAAAAAGAGAAAAAAGGCCACCCAGTCCAAACTCCTGTTTCAACAGGAATTCCTACCACAGCCCTTATGAGACAGCTGGTCCTACCTTCTCTCACACAGGCACAAATGAGAATTGCCTTGCAGGGGCCCCCATATCCTAGCTGGAGGCACCCCACTCTTTATACAGTCTGGTAGAATTCCAGGGTGGGGCGGGAATAACTCATGGGAAGGTTGGAGGTAAACTGAGGCAGAGCAAGACAGCAGGCTGTCAGACACACATCATTTACTCTTCCATTAAATAAAGGAGATGAGAAGGGAAGTAAAAAGCTATTTAGCCCTAGATGTCCTTTCCTAAGACAGAGTCCCTACTGTTACTCTTACCAGAGAAAAGTTACCCAACTTGCAAATATCTAATGGCAATGACAAGTATTGTGGGTAAAACTTACCTGCGGCGAAAAACATAGAGCTTTCGCAGCAAGAAGCGGAAGAATCGCTCATGGAAAGGGGAGTTTCGCCGGCGTTCAATCTCCTGGAGCCTTTGCTGGCGTTTAAGAAAGGTCTGAACGAGAGGTGTTGGCTCAGGACCTCCTTTTACTTCCCCTTCTAGCAGAGGTTGCAGCTCGGGGGGTAGAGGCCCTGTTTCTGCTCAAAGTCAGCAAAAAGAGGAATCACTGAGAGAGCGAGAACATTCTCTCCTACTTCAAGTTCAATTTTTAATGGCTAGATCCCCCTTCACAACCTTCATTTCTTGTATTTGGGGGTTACATCAGCCCAAATCCTTATTTCTCACCACTTCCATTCTCCACCTTCTCTTTCAATTCTTGCAGATATGCCAGGTCTTGCTCCAGTGCAACTTCCGTAGTGTTGACATAGATGTACATGTAGCAGGAAGGACCGGGTGACACTGTGTACACCTTATGGTACTCGCCAGCAGGCAACTGAGCATGGGATAGAAATGAATATATTTCACTCTTTGAACTTTTCCTAGTCAGCCTACAGGCTCCTAAAACCACCTGCTCCCCACCCTCCCGGCATCCTTCTTCTTACTGTCTTTTGGAGTCCAAAGGAACTGACCTCTAGAATCTTGGATAAGGCTATTGACAGCCCCAGGAATCTGTACTTCTTGAGCCCCCACAACACTACTGCTATGGTGAAACATTGAGTCTATAATGAATTAACTCCACTCATCTAAACTTTTCTGCTAGTGTTAATTCCAGCAAGATACCTGCATTTTCTCTCCCTCCTGGAGAGTCTGATTCTTCTGTTCTGCCACCAGCTCCACGATCACCTCTCCCTGCAGCAGCTGGATGCTAGTGTTGCCCAGGTCTTCATTCACAAAATTCTCTAGGTGCAGCCCTGACAGGACAATCAAGTTCCCCAATGCCCACCATGAGTGAACTCGCTTCCAACAAGAACAGACATAACACTTCACCACTACCACCCCTCAGATTTCAAAAACATTCCTCCCACCAGGAGTACCCCTCCCCTCTCCACCACATGCAAGGTCCCTGACCAAGGAACCAAGGAAGCAAGGAAGAAAGACAGCAGAGCCTCTCCTAGCTTTCTTCCATACCAGGGAAATCTGCAATGAAGACCACCATGGTGTAGTTGTCCAAGCTGCTCTTGATTTCCTGTAGCTTGGCCCTCCAGGGAGACAGGTCCATCAACAGTGGCTGCAGCCAAGGTGTAGGCTGGAAGGGGGACCAGGCAGCCTGCACGATGTCCACATGAGGGTCAAAAAGCCTTAGGAAAGAAAACCATGTTTTAAGAAGGCCACAGCCACCTACTCATTAGAATTTCCAGTTCTGTTTCTCTCATCACCACTCCCAGAGAGAGGGAACAGGGTTTCCAGATAGAAAACATGGCCTATGTCAGCATGTTATGACCAGTGTGCGGCAGAGAGAGAGGGGAAAGAGATTCTGGAGCACTGGGAGGAATGGGGGTTAGTGGCCATCTGAGAATGGTGTTAAGTTTCCAGCAGAACAAGTCACACTACCGTTTCTTCTGGGTGATGGGGCCCCCTGCTGGAAGCAATCAGCTACGCCCACAACCAGGTCTACAGGGACATGCACCAGAGCACAGCCTTTTAAGCAAGACAACACTGGGGAGCACGGGCTATTCATCTTGGCAAAAGGAGCTGGGCTTCATTTTTCCCCCTTCCCTGCTCCCCTTGCCCACCTCTGCTGGAAGCGGTCATTGATGGACACCCAAATATCAAAGTAGATCTGGGGCTCAGTAACATTGTACTTGGGAAGCAGGCGGCTCAGGCAAGTGGCATATTGCTTCAGCATGTCTGCATGATCCTTCCATCGCCGGCTCTGTGTGAATACCTGTCCCAAACCCCCATATTAGTCCCACCTCATCGTACTACCTCCTGGATGAGTCATGCACTGCCAATGGTACAAAGAGATCTGGTTGTTCTGACCAGGAAAAAAAAACACCTGACCTTGTTTTTGGGGAAAAGCTTTTCATTGCTGGGCTAGTGGTTTTACTTACCTTTCTTACATCTAATCTCGGTGTAAGGAGGTGAATGACACTGCCCTATTTCAACCCACATAAAAGAAGGCTGAACCTGACTCCTGAGAAAGGGGAGTGACCCAAATTTGTTTTATTTTACAATTGTGTTTAGGATCAAACCAGACCCCAAAGCTCAAGGAAGCTCTGAAGAACAGTACATTGTCAGCATCAGAAATCTCACCCCAGGGTTAAGGTAGCCCAGCTCGCCGGTGCGGCCATCGCGGTAGGTGATCTTCACGTGCTGGTGGGAGCGGGAGTGCACCATCATGTCCCAGGAATACCCATAGAGCCCATTTGTCCAATTGTTATAGCCCTGAGAAGGCAGGGCAGAGGAAATGAGCTTAATGGTTCTTAGGCTAATCCCATCCTCTATCAAGAAAGGGCTACACAATCAGCCCATTCTTTCCCTATGGCTGTCACTCTACCACTTTCTATGCGAACCCCAGCCTACACATACCTGGGTGAGGAAATGGGAATAGGGCAGGAAGAGCTGCTCCAGGAGGTAGATCAGGGTGAAGGCAGCGCCTAGCTGATGGCGCAGCTCTGGTTTCTGGCTGCCTTTGGCCCGGTTCCTCTTATACATGCAGGAAGCACTGGGCTGAGGGGCAGCCTTGAGGGGCAGCAGTTCTTGCAGCCCTTTGGGGCAGTGAGATACCAGCTTCCGAGGCCACTCAGGGGAGCAGAAGAGAGGGCTGCTGGCCAGCATGACATAGGGGAACATACCTAGAAAAGCGAGGAGAAAATAAGCATTTCAGGAGTTTGGTTTGGGGAAATGTGGGTAATCCCTTTGACCCCTTTCCCTTAAGAAACCTCTCCCAAGTATCCTACTTATGATGAATGAAGTTCTTAACTAAAGGATACGTACTTCCCAGAGATCCCTTACATAGCATATTAACTGAGCCGAGAAGTCCCAATTCTCTCTTCGCAATTTATTTCCATGCCACAGTCACTGCATCAGGCTCAATGTGGCTGCTATTCCCATCATCATCTACCAGTCCCAAACAACGCCTCTGTCAAGTCCCTCCCTGTGATTTCCTATTTCCTACCAGACAACAGGTACTAACCAATGCTGAAAAGCTGGGAATTCATGCAGTGGAAGTAGGACACGAAGAGGAGGCCCACGGATCTTGAGGCATCGAAGAAGAGCAGGAAACCAGCTGAGAGGTCGAGCAGCAGTCCGCCCCAGTGCACCACCAGCAGACTGGTCATCTCTTCGGACAACATGAGTCTGCGGACACCAGGGACGGGGTCAGGCACCCGCCCACTGGGGAGCCCGGCTGGCACAGCACACTCACAGGAAATGCACCTCTGCTACCCTGTCCTTGCCAAAGGAGCCACCCCAGCGGGTACGTAGAACTCTGCACAAAGACACCCCAGAAGTTTTCCAACCCCTATACATTTCCACACACACTAGGTGTCCAGCTGTTTTCAATATACCCTGTCAGAAACAAGGGCAAATCCCCTAGGGCAAATCTGATTGAGAAGTATGGGTGCTGTGGCAGGGAGGGTCCTCCTAGAGGTTACAAATTAGAAGAAACTTTAAAAGGTGAATGCTAGTCCTAGCCAGTTTTCTCCGTGGTTAGAGCGTTGGCCTGCGAACTGAAAGGTTCCAGGTTCGATTCCGGTCAAGGGCAAATGCCTGGGTTGTGGGCTCGATCCCCAGTGGGGTACTGGCAGGAGGCAGCCGATCCATGATTCTCTCTCATCACTGATGTTTCTATCTCTCTCTCCCTCTTCCTTCCCCTCTGAAATCAATAAAAATATATTAAAAAAATAAAAAGGTGAATGCTTGACCTATATGATTCTGAAGTCAAACTACAGGAACTGAGAAAGACCAGGGAAGAGGAAAAAGAACAAAGTAAAAATAGAGAGAAGAAATGGGAGGAAGAGAGAAGTCAGAGAGGCGAACTTCTGCTTTGAGAAGACGTGGTAGCACTGGTTCTGTCGGGCAGGGACACTGTCCATCTTCTCAGTACACTGGCTGAGGAGTCCTGGAGAGGCTGGGGTGGAACCAACTCATTCACCAAGTCACGTAGTTCTAGCTCTTTCCTTTTTTTTTTTTTTAATATTTGTGTTGCTCTCAGAAAGAGAGGAAGAGAGAGGAAGAGAGAGATAGAAACATTAATGGGATTAAATCATCAATAGGCTGCCTCCTGCACAATCCTTACTGGGGATCAAGCCTGAAACCTGGGCATGTGCTCTGACCAGGAACTGAACCGGAGACCTCTTGGTGTATAGGTTGATGCTCAACCACTGAGCCACACCAGCCAGGCTTTCCCCTTCTTTTTAAATTTATTTCCCTCCATTGCCACCCACAGCGTAAGTTTCACAGGGGCAGCCTTCTGCTGAATAGGGAGATGAGTGGACAGAGAAAAGTATGTTGCAAATTCAGGCAAAGCAGGAACAGCAGCCATTACTGCAGACATGACAGAGGTGAGTCACCCACTCTGTACCTGTGCCTCAGTGAGGCCTCTGCCCTGACAGCCACTCACTTGAAGGGACTGAAGAGCCAATGCCGGGACAAGTTCTCCATGGAATAGCCTTCTACCCAGTCTGCATCCAGCTTTTTCACACCCGCAATGAAATACACGATGAAAATCTGCAAACACAAAATGCAAAACATGTTTAAAGAAAAAAAAGAGTACTGGAGACCATTACGCTAAGTGAAATAAGCCAGTTAGAGACAGATAAATATCACATGATCTCACTCATTTGTGGAATATAATGAACAATATAAACTGATCAACAAAAATAAAACCAGAGACACAGAAGCATCAAATAGACTGTCCAACCTATGAGAGAAGGCGGGTGGTAAAGGGGTAAGAGATCAAGGAAAGAACTTGTATGCATGCATATGAACATAACCAATGGACACAGACAGTAGGGGGTGAGGGCATGTGCTGGGGGGTGGAAGCGGCCAGGGAGAGATGGATGGAGGAAAAAGGAGACTCATGTAATACTTTAAACAACAAAGAATTTAAATTTAAAAAAAAAAGAAAGAGTAAGTTCTCATCTCAGTTCAGGGACCAAGGAAGGTTAGTTCCATTCTTCTGTTCACTCATCTCAGATATTCACTCATCCAACAAGTACTGACATCCTACCAATGTCAGGCATAGTATTAGGCACCAAGGAAAGTCATAAAGCACAGATATTCTTCTCTCTCGTGAGGATTCTAACCTGGCAGGGACAAGGTGAGACAGCCCGGAGATCAGGGTTTGGGAAACAACAGAAAAGTCAGCCTAGCCTTCCAGTAAAAAGGAAGAAAGAGAAGACCCACTAGGGAGGCAGAGTAGAGAGCAGTCTGTCGTGGGACGGCCATGCTGACAGTGACTGTCAAAGAACACCTCCCTCTTTCCTAAGATCTGGTACCTGGCCACGCAGCACGGCATAGTTCCAAAGAGGCACGTGGGCATTCCGCATCCGGGGATTCAGCAGGCCATCCACAGACCTGCACCAGGTAAGGATTGAGGAGAGCGTCTTAGTCCAGCCACATTTCCACCCTCCTTTTTAAATGTGACAATCTACCTCAGGACACCTCCCATACCCTCTCTGGTCCTCTGGACTATTTTGAGGCCCTTTACAATTACATGAGGAAACTGGAACAGTGATGACTTTAACTCATAACAGAAATTTTACTAGTGAGTGATAAGAATAAAAAGTTCAGTGTTTACCATTTGTTACTTAGCAAATTAGTCCTGATGGAAAAAGTCAGGAAAAAGACTACGATGCTAGAATATAACTGAATTTAGTAAAGAATGAGTTTAAGGGAGTGTTTTAAAAGCTTGAGGTTTACATAAATATATTAAAATTTTTTTTCAGTATCCAAAGCAAACTGACACTTGTAGACATGGATGCCGGGATCTAGTGCCAGAGGGTCCCTACTAACAGCGTACCTTGGGAGAGAACTGATAAACGCAGGCTCTAAGACTAAATGTATGCTGGGGAGGCAGAAGCAAAGATTTTCAAGACAATGAATGAGCCAAGAAGCTGGGAAAGGGCAGCTTACACTGTGGTCAAGAGCACTGGAGTCTACAGCTAGGGAGACCTCCATTCTCACTTGTGCCTCTTGCTGCTATGTGACCTCAGGCAAATCTTTTACTTCCCTAAGCATTAGTGTCTTCATCTATACAATGGGGAAAGCACTATGGACCCCATGGAGTTAGTTATACTGAGGAAAAATTAAAGTGTTTAGCATGGAATCTGCAAATCCATCAGTAAGTAAATGGTATGTATTTTTTCAGAAAAAAAAAATTTTTCAGGAGTATTCTGCCAAAACTGTCTCTTAATTCTATACGATCAGACCTGGCCATTCTGAATGAGTCTAATGGTTTACAAAAGGAGTCTTTGTATGTGTGTATTTACAAATGAAACTTAATGACTGATAAATCACTAATTAATTCAATGCTTGAGATTTTTTACTTATACCCACCTCACTGAAATCTCCTATCTGCTTTTCACTTAATAATGGGAACTTAAAGATCGTCTGACCTGCCATCTGGTTTCCAGATCCCTTCTCCACCTCCCCTGAAAGGTGGTCACCTAAACGAGAGGTGGGGAGGTTAGCCCTAGTGGGCCCTCTCCTGCTGACATGACTCTGCCTCACAGCGACTCCTACTCTGTGCTCTAACTCTGCACCTTTGGGCTCACACAGAGAAAGTCTGCTCCCTCTTCCACATGACCACCCTTGAAGTATCTGAAAACAGCTATGTCTGGCTTTAGTCTTCTCTTCTTCTAAGATTACAGGAAGTGCACAGATCAAGGCACCTGGGGAGATACGGAAAGAGTGGAGGGGTGGGAATGGAGCCATTTTGCTTTTTGTCATCCCAAGTGCCACACAACCTCAATGGCTCTTCCCCCTCCCGAATCCATCCAAATTAAAGTGTGACCTTTGCAAAGCATTGCTGAAATTATTCTTGCTGGGGCAAATTCTAGGACCTCAGTGGGCCCCTATCTCTGGCAAACATCCTGACCCAGCCGACCCCTCCCCTCTTTTTCCCTAGATTCATACCAGTAGCGGTTTGCATCCACGAATGTCAGCTGAAAAGCTAACAGACCATACAGGTAGGAGTGGTTGTTCCATGACGTCTTGTCCAGGAGAAACACATACCAGTACGGCAGCAGGAATAACACACAGCTTATCCGGTAGCACAGGCCCAGCATCATGCCCAGTGCCCCTGGGATTTGTGGGGGAGAGGATTAAGAGGTCAAAGGTCACCACAGGCCCAGCTCCCCTGGGGACAGGCTGTGGGTGGGATTAAGAAAAGTCATCAGACATTTGATAATCAGGTGCAACTAAATCAAAAGTTAAATGTTATTTTAATATTTTTACAAAGAGCTATGGGGTCACAGCTCAGATGACAACCAGGTCAGGAAGATGAAATTATGAGTCACAAAAGAAGTGAAATAAGGAACCCAAGACCTTGCTCCTGCTTTGTATTTCTCTGTTTTAGATAGGCCAATCAATATCCCCAGCTGCCCTCACCCAGAAACATGACGGTATAGACAAGATACATCCAGTCAAGTGGCAGTGGCTGCAAGACATCCAGCAAGGGGAAGCGGCACACCTCCAGCCCATCCAGGTATCTTCGGTCCAGGGAGCTGAGCCCCCGCTCCTGGGGAATGTCCAGCACCATCAACAGCCCTGAGAAAGCAGTGAGAGAGGGGGCCATTGCGCCTCAGCAAAGGAAGCAGTAGAATACATTAGAATACAGCTGACTGAACCTAGCTCTAACCAGGCTTTACCATTTATTCACTCATCCAACAAACATTACTGAGTGCCTCCTATGTGACAGGCCCTATGCCAGTTGTGTGATCAGCTACTGAACCTCGCTAAACCAATTCCCCATTTGTCAAAGAGAGTTCATAATATTTTACAGGGTTACAGAGAGGATTACATGAGAGAAACATACAAAATGCTATAAAAGCTGTTCAGGTGTTGATAGTTAATATCTACAAAGGTCTGTCACATGGGGCTACAGAAAGTACTCAAGGCTGGTGCTTGCTTCTCAACCTTTTCCACTTCCTGGCACACCCAGAAAGCAGCAGTATTTGGCCAACACACTCGGGTAAACAGAGGGGCTACTCAGGTCAGGAAGCAGCTCCAGTTAAGGCAGTGTTTCCCAACCTCAGGACCATTGACATTAGGGGCTGGTTAATTATTTGCTGGGAGGAACTATCCTGTGCATCATAGGTCCAATTAGCAGCATCTCTGGCTCCTATGTAGATGCCGGTAGCCACCTATCCCGCCCTCCATGTATGACAAATAAAAATGTCCCCGGACATTGCCAAGTGTCTCCCGACAAAAATGCCCCCAGTTGAGAACCACTGGGCTACCGGGATTAGTATCTCAGCATATCGCAACCCATTCCAAGCGGAAGCTCTGGATTAGGGAGTCTGCTGTTTCTCTAAAGTCTAGTCCTTAGTGTAATTACTGAAAAGCTTCATGACACAAGGAAAATTAATCCCTGTTTCTCTGCCTCTATATTTCCTGTAGCCTCAGATCAAAGCCTCCAAACACTAATCAGAGGAAACAAAGCTGGGTTTGATCCTAAACTCCACAAACAACCTCTTCCAGGACACTGATGTCTTCGGCAGTGATGAAAAGGGGAGGAAAGTCCACTAAGAAAGTAATCAAGAAACAGAAAAAGGTTGGGAGGCAGTGATACTCCGGAAGTTTATAAGCCTCTGATGCAGGCAGGTCATCAGTTATACAAGAGGCATCTCTAAGGAGCAAGAAAAAAAGCAAAGGCTAGATCGGAGCAGACTATAATCCCAGTTTCCGAGTTCCGAAAGCAGGCTCTTGACGTTTTCTAGATGTCCACCTCCAATCCCCTTCACATGGTCACTCTCCCGCCCCAACCACACGGCCCCTCCCGGACACTGGACTTACCAAAGAGAAAACGGAAGACAGCCAAGCTTGCAGGATCCACTGGCCGATTCAGCAGGGTCACCAGCCTCCCCCAGCTGGACACATCTGCCCACTCAAAACCCAAGAGCTTCCCCATGCGGCTGGCCTGCCCGGGGCCTGGGGTCGGCACAGTCTTGTCTTTCTGTACTTTATCTGTAACCAACAAATGGAGAAAGATGTGTGCACGCGTGGGGTGCAGGTGCTTTAACATCGGCTCCTTCCCACAGGGCAGCCCCAGCGACCCGAGGGTTTCTGCCCCCCCGGGTGCTCCCTCCCGCTGGTCTCTCCCCGGAACACCCTGCAGGGCAGCCCCCCTCCAGGACGCGCCAACGCCCCAGAACCTCTCGCACTCCAGCCCCCTAATCGCTAAGCGCATGTCACCGTCACCCCAAACTGCAGGCTGCAACCTTTATCTAGAAGCCCCTTCCCCAGGACCCAGGGGCAGTCCTCCCGTCCCCGCCGCTGCGAGAGCAGCGCCCCTCTCTCCCTCCGCCGCAGGTGGGGGTGGGGGGTGCTCTGAGCCTACCTGAGCCGGGCGGGGCCCGCGAGGACGGGGCAGACACCGCCATGGTTCTCGGAGGTAAGTCACTCACAGCAGCCACCCACGAGCGAGGGGCCGCGCCCCGAGGCCCCGCCTCCCCGACACGTCAGCGGCGGGCAGCCGGCCGGAAAGCGCCGAGACTGTCGTAAAGGGCTGCAGCTGGCGGATCCTGGCTCTCTGCTTGGCGGCTGAAGGCAAAGCCGGAAAGCGCCGGGACTGTCGTGAAGAGCCGTAGCTGGCCGATCCTGGCTCTCTGCTTGGCGGCTGAAGGGAAAGCGAGGCACCTTCGGGGCGGGGCGGGGCGGGCCCGAAAGGCGTGCGCGGGCCTCGCCCCCCGGGTGACGGAGGATGCTCGCGGAGACCCCTGAGCCCTCCCGGGCTCTTCCCCGCCCTCCTCAGGCCTCTCCAGGCGGTGGTGTCCCTGCAGTGCCCCCTGCTGTGAACACGTGGGACTCTTCCCCAGAAAGGTTGGCCGCTGCGTGGAGGACGCAGCTGGAAGGGGCTGCCCAGCCCGGAGAGAGGACGCGAGTTCCTTTATTCTGCCGGCACCTGCTGCCAAGAACCGGAGAGGTTTGAATGCAGCAGGGGAAACGGAACAACATAGTTGACGAGGGGGTGCAGAACAGGGGTAGTGAGCAGACTGTGGTTGGTTCATCAGGGAAGTTGTTTTTTCCCCCCTTTACGTTTTTCCATTGATTTTTAGAAAGAGGGAAAGACAGAAATGTCGATGGGAGAGACATAAGGTGGCTGCCTCCTGCACATGCCCCGACCAGGGCCCAAGCCAGGGAGGAGTCCTTGACGGGAATCAAACCTGGAACCCTTGGGCCCGCAGGCCGCTGCTCCGTGCCCTGAGCCAGGGAAGGTCTTTAGAGAGACCAGTCAACACTGTGATATCGTAACTCTCTGCCCTGCGATTGGGCAGCAGGAGAAGGAGAAGGCATCCAAGGGCAGCAGTTCTCACATTGTTTGGTCTCAGGACCCCTTTGCGCTGCTACCTATCATCAAGAACCTTAAATAACTGTTATTTATGTGGCTTATATTTTTCCATATTGAGGAATGTTTGTGTTGATTCACTAAAAATAGAATAAACCGCCCTGACCGGTTTGGCTCAGTGGATAGAGCATCGGCCTGCGGACTGAAGGGTCCCGGGTTCGATTCCGGTCAAGGGCATGTGCCTTGGTTGCGGGCACATCCCCAGTAGGAGGTGTGCAGGAGGCAGCTGATTGATGTTTCTCTCTCATCAATGTTTCTAACTCTCTGTCCCTCTCCCTTCCTCTCTGTAAAAAATCAATAAAATATATTTTAAAAAATAAAAATAGAATAAACCCACTAAGTATTTTACAACTAGCATTTTTGTTAATAAAGGTACATTATCACAAAAATTGCATGAAGAGTGCTTCAGAATTAAGACTGGTGCAGCCATTATGGAAGACAGTATGGAGTTGCCTCAGAAAGTTAAAAAATGGAACTGCCATTTGACCCTGTGATCCCATTTCCAGGACTATATCCTAAGAAACCTGAAACACCAATCAGAAGGGATATATGCACCCCTATGTTCATTGCAGCACAATTTACCATAGCTAAGATTTGGAAACAGCCTACGTGCCCATCAGCAGACAAGTGGATTAGAAAACTGGTACGTCTACATAATTACATAATGGAATACTAAAACAGCTGTAAGAAAGAAGGAACTTGCTCAGGTGGTTTGGCTCAGTGGATGGAGTGTCAGCCTGCGGACAGAAGGGTCCCAGGTTCAATTCCGATGAATGGCATATGCCTGTGTTTCGGGCTTGATCCCCAGTAGGGGGTGTGCAGAAGGCAGCTGATCAATGATTCTCTGTCATCACTGATGTTTCTAACTCTTGTTCCCTCTCCCTTCCTCTCTGAAATTAATTTTTAAAAATACATATATTTTTAAAAAAATAACTTACCATTTGCAACAGCATGTATGGACCTGGAGAGTATTATGCTAAGCGAAATAAGTCAGTCAGAGAAAGTTATGTATCACATGATTTCACTGATATGTGGAACAAAACAAATCAATAAACAAAAATAGATCCAGAGACATAGAAGCATGGAACAGACTGTCGAACCTTAGAGGCAAGGCAGGGGAGGGTAGGTGGGAAGAAATTAACTAAAAAACTTAAAATTAACTAAAAACTTGTAGAAACATCGATGAGAGAGAAACATTGATCAGCTGCCTCCTGCACACTCCCTACTGGGGATGTGCCCACATCCAAGGTATGCACAACCAGCAGACACAGACAATAGGATGTGAAGGCCTGGGGTGGCAGGCAGGAGTGGGCTAGAAGAGGTGAATGGAGGAAAAGGGGGGACTTACGTTATACTTTCAACAATAAATATTTTTTAAGAGTACTTCCTATTGTCTTAAGTGTAAACTAGAGGCCTGGTGCACAAAAATTTGTGTACTTGGGGGTCCCTCAGCCCAACCTATGCCCTCTCATAGTCTGGGACTCCTCAGGGGATGTCCATTTGCAGTGGGGAGCAGGTCTAAGCTCCAGTTGGACATCCTTAGCGCTGCTGAGGAGGTGGGAGAGGCTCCCACCACCGCCACCACTGCTGTACCTGCAGCCGTCAGCCTGACTTGTGGTTGAGCAGAGCTCTCCCTGCGGGAGCGCACTGACCACCAGGGGGCAGCTCCTGGATTGAGCGTCGGCCCCCTGGTAGTCAGTGTGTGTTACAGTGACCAGTCATTCCCAGTGGTCCTGCTGTTAGGGTCAATTTGCATATTACCCTTTTATTATATAGGATAGGATCTCTTTACTGTGAGGGCTTAATTGAAGACAACTGGATTCTCTATCTGCTTCTGCAGTACATCTGTTGTGAAATGGTATTGGTTGATATAAGTATAGAAGGGAAATCTGGCTTCACAGATAGTTAGTTGGACTAGGGAGAAGCATTTTTTTTTTTTTTGAGAAGCATTTTTTTAATATGTTTTTTTTTATGGATTTCAGAGAGGAAGGGTGAGGGAGATAGAAACATCAATGATGAGAGTGAATCATTGATTGGCTGCCTCCGTGCCTGCAAACCTGGGCATGTACCCTGACCAAAAGTTGAACCCTGACCTACTGGTTCATGGGTCAATGTTCCACCACTGAGCCACACTGGCCAGGCAAAGAGAAAAGCATTTTAATGGCCTTTCAGATAAATGTGGATATCCTTCTTTGACACAACTTGCATGTGGTAGTTTTAAAAGATTACTCAGATGTGAAAATTGAAACCATATCAGTGAACATTTGCTCTATATCATTAAAATCATTGGTATATCTTGCACTTTAAAAATATATTTTTTATTGAGTAAAGGAAAGAGAGAGAGAGAGAGAGAGGCATTAATGGTGAGAGGGAATCATTGATCAACTGCCTCCTGCACACCCCACACTGAGGATCCAGCCCGCAACCTGATGGAAATTGAACCATGACTTCCTGGTTTATAGGTCCATGCTTAACCACTGAGCCATGCCGGCCGGGCCTACTTGCACTTTAAATGGACATTTTACTTAAGGATGATATTATAAAATCATGCCTGAGTAAAACATTAGAAGACAAAGTCATTTGGCAAGCACTGTTTCCTTGAGTTATACAGCTTTTCCAAAGGCAGAGTCTCTTAAATGTTGGGAAGCTGCCCAACTCACAGTGGCGGATGCAAATTCTAATTTTCAAGATAAGAATTTTCACTTGAAAGTTTTCATTTTATCAAAGGCAACAAATACTGTCTAGTGTTTTCCTTGAAAGAACAGGCTCACTCCTTTCATTTTTGGGAAAATATCAGCCAAATGTGCCAGTTGGAATAACCATAGTTTGTTTGATGTCCTTTCAAATACAATGGGGTTCAACATCTTGTTTTATTAAGGAACTGCAAATTAAAACAGCGGTGGGTTATGTGCTAGAATGGTTGACATCCAAAACACTGACAACAACAGATGCTGGTGAGGAACTCTCCTTCACTTCTGGTGGGAATGCAAGATGATCCAGCCACTTTAGGAAGACAGTTTGGCAGTTTCTGACAAAGCTAAGCACCCTCTTCGCATATGATCCAGCAATTTTGCTTCTTGGTATTTACCCAAACGAGTTGGAAATGTGTGCTACACAAAACTTGCATACAAATGTATAGCAGCATTATTTGTAATTGCCTACACTTAGAAGCAACCAAGACATCCTTCAATAGATGAGCAGATAACAAACTGTGACACGTTCATACAATGGAATATTGAGCGATAAAATGAAATGAACTTGTTAGGAACCTAAGTGACCCCATCTTAAAACTAATCTGCCATCTTGACACCTGGGTGCACCCGAACCCATGACTCTCTCTGCTTCCCCTGGGTGAGTTCTGAAATGCAGAACTCTGGGCAGATCACAGTACTCCCACTGATTCTCTCTCAGGGTGAGGTGCCCTGGATATTTCTGTTGCCTGGCACCCAAGCCTCCTAGCTCCTGATCCCTTTGATCATCATACATTCTCACGGCTTTTAAAATCTGGGGGTGGGAGGTTTGGGGATCCATTCACCTTATTTATTTATTTATTTTAAATATATTTTATTGATTTTTTACAGAGAGGAATGGAGAGGGATAGAGAGTTAGAAACATTGATGAGAGAGAAACATTGAGCAGCTGCCTCCTGCACACTCCCTACTGGGGATGTGCCCACATCCAAGGTACATGCCCTTGACTGGAATTGAACCTGGGACCCTTGAGTCCGCAGGCTGATGCTCTATCCACTGAGCCAAACCGGTTAGGGCCCATTCCCCTTATTGATACCCAAGACTGTTTTGTGTATGTAAGTTCCCTAATAAACTCTCTAAACCAACAAGCTGGACTTGTCTGCCTATTTATTTATTTATTTATTTGGCTTGTTGGCCCTTCGGCTTTTGGGGACTGCTTTGCATACACAGCCCTTTCAGAACTATCAAGCTACTAAACGACATGGAGGAAACTTAGATGCATTTTGCTAAGTGAAGGAAATCAATATTATGCTGTATGATCCTTAAGATTTTCAGGGCCCATTGGAATGACCCTGTAATTTAAATAAAAATTTATTAGCCAAATTAACAGAGAATGGAAACAGGTGAAATAAATTTTATCAATACTTTTTATTTAACTCAATATATCTAAAACATTAACATGTCATCAATATACAAAATTACTAATGGGATATTTATGTTCTTTTTTCATAATAAATCTTTGAACATCAGCATGTATTTTACTTTTCCATCACATCCACATTCATACTAGCCACATTTCAAGTGCTCCACAGCCACGTGCGGCCAGTGGCTACTGTATAAGATGGTGCAAGTGAAGATCGAGATGTTTGACCCGCCTCCACTTGGCCACATTGTAGTCTTTCTATGAATGGGGCAAGGAGTGGGGCAGCCAAATTCTCTGTGAAAGCAGGCTGGCATTGTTCATCAAAATTCAGGTCTGCAAAATACAATAATCTTATCTACCTGGGGATAAGATTTCAGAATAAATTAGAATAAAGAGTTTCAAGACGCTGCAGAGGCCCAAAATTTATTCGACCCTTTAAAAAGTATTTGTTAGCCCTGACCAGTTTGGCTCAGTGGATAAAGCGTCGGCCTGAGGACTGAAGGGTCCGAGGTTCGATTCTGGTCAAGGGCATGTACCTTGGTTGCAGGCACATCCCCAGTGGGAGGTGTGCAGGAGGCAGCTGATCGATGTTCCTCTCTCATCGATGTTTCTAACTCTCTATCCCTCTCTCTTCCTCTCTGTGAAAAATCAATAAAATATATTTTAAAAAAATAAAAATAAAAAGTATTTGTTAGAGCAGCTGACATTTCCCCCTGGGAACCGTTACTTCTGGGATAGGACAGGCATGCTCCTCTCCTGCATGTCCCTGTTGTTCTTCTTCTGTTTTGATAAACACCATCCGGGAAGAGTGGATTTTCTTTGGCCTGGAGCCAGGTTGATGGAGAAATTCTTTGCCCTGGGCCCCTTCTATGGTCCATAGAGCAGCTCTCTCCCCTTTTCTGATTGGGCTCACCAACCCAGGGGTGGTGCCCCTGAAGGGAAAGGCAAGATTGTGGAACTCTGAAAGGAAAGGGGGGTTTGGTGGGCCATCATTTCCTGATTCATACAGACAGCTTTTGCTCCAGGCGCTGTGCTGGGCACACTGAAGGTGCTCTTGCACTCCTCACCAGGTCAGCTTTAGCACCTGCAGAACCCAGAGAGGTGAAGCGGCTCACTCAGGGTCACCGAGTAACCCAGATCTTTCCGATACCTGAGCCCAGGATCTCGGTATTCCAGACTACCTGAGCCCAGGATCTCGGTATTCCAGACGAGGGGGGATTAGTGCTTTCTGCCCATCTACAGACAAGAGAGCAAGGGTTGTCCAGCAAGAAATGTTCATATCTAAAGATAAAATAAATAAAAAACATTTTAAAAAGTGAAATAAAATTTTTTTTAAAAAACGTTCGTATCTGCTTTCTGCTCTCGTGTGAACTAGGCTGGGCAGGGGGCCTACTGTCCCATCCCAATTTTATTTCAATCTCTACAAACTGAGGTCTGATATTTGGGCATAAATAGAAGCCGGCGGCCCTTTCTATAGCAGCGGTACAGCTTTAGGAAACCTAGGAGGGCTGCTTCCTCTTTCTTTTCTGATTCCTGGCAAGTTAGAAGACTCTGGGTGCCGGGGAGTCCTGTGGCTTTAAGCCTGAGCCTGGGTTGGGGAGGAGACTGGGAGGGCGGAGGAGGGTGCCCGCCTACCTGGGGAACCTGCGTGAGGTGTGGCTGGAGCTGCCCGGGCTGTCAGGTGGGGAGGGGGGAGGCGGGCTGAAACTTGGAGCAGGAAGTGAACTCAGGGCCGCCCTCGGAGGAGACAGACTAGGCGAGTTCTGCTGCTGACTGGCCTGAGCTGCTGAGACATGGTGAGTGAGCTGGGAAGTAGGAAGGGGGTGGTTTAAAGACAAGCCAGAGTGGCCTGGAGATCAGGAAAGCTAAGAAGGTGGCAAGGCAGAGGGCTGGGCCAGCACTGACAACTAACTGCAAATAGCTCTGAGCGGCCGGAGTTGGTGTTCTTGCCCCTTCTCTGCTCCGCCCCTCCCTCTTCCCCCGACCTCAGTGCCGGCTGGGCCTAGAGCAGGGCCTCGGTGGGAGTGAGGAATGCGAATTCCAGGCTAGGAGTTGCGGAGGGGCCCTTCATCTCCTCCCCCAGTTCCCGCCACCCTCCCACCCCGCCCCAGCAGGTGATGTGACATTCCTGGGCAGCGCTGCTGTTTCCCAGTGTGCATTCCAGCTCAGCTCCCCCCTCTGCCTCTCACTTTACCCTGTAGAGAAACCCGAAGAATTTGTCTCTCTGAGTCCAAGGAGTTGGTCCCCTCTTTATAAACCTAAGGAAGAACTAAGAGTTTGTAAAAGAACCAGAAGTTGGTTCTCTGTGATAATCGACTGTGGATCCACACCCTGCCCTGTTTTTGGAGATCCAGCGGGTCTGGGGAGGGAGGAGCTTAATAACGTTTTCTCTTCCTCGTTCAAAAACCTTATCGTGAAGCCTGGGGATGAGGCAGTAAGCAGGGAGGACTTGCCCTCCATTTCCCCCAGTGCCCAGGCTGCTGTTTTTACTTCATATCAACTGAACTGGTGATCATTTGGTTCTTGTAAAAGCGTGTCAAACTCAAAGGCTCACAGTGGCCAAATAAACGATGAGGCATGTGGCCCGCCGGCCACGAGTTTGACATGTTTGCACATGGTGCTAAGTGGGGGATCCGGGAGAAGCAGAAGTTGTGGCCCAACGGCTCGCTGTCACGGGCCTTGTGAGGAACTGGGAGCCTGGCTGCCGGTGTTCTGTGTCACAGCATTTGGGCTGCCTGGTGCCAGAAAAGCTCTCCAGCCGCCCCCAGAGAGAGGGAGGGTTGCGCCAGGTGAGGTGTTCTGCTGGCCAGCGCAGACATTTGTTGTTGTTGTCAATCCTCACCAGAGGGTTTATTTAAAAAAATATATTTTTATTGATTTTTTACAGAGAGGAAGGAAGAGGGATAGAGAGCTAGAAACATTGATGAGAGAGAAACATTGATCAGCTGCCTCCTGCAGACCTCCTACTGGGGATGTGCCTGCAACCAAGGTACATGCCCTTGGCCGGAATCGAACCTGGGACCTTTCAGTCCGCAGGCCGGAGCTCTATCCACTGAGCCAAACCAGTCAGGGCGGATTTTTTTCCCCATTGATTTTTAGAGAGAATGGAAGGGAGTGGGAGAGACACACAGAGAGAAACATCCGTGTGAGAGATACTTTGATTGGTTGCCTCCCACACGCTCCCTGATGGGGCCAAGGGATTGAGCCTGCAACTGAGGTGTGTGCCCTTTACCGGAATCGAATCTGGGACCCTTCAGTCCTTGGTTAGAGTTGTTCAGCTCTAACCACTGGACAACTAATTAGGGCCAGCACAGACGTTTTTAAGGAGGACACTGTAGGATCTGGGAACGGGTGGGGTTTTGCATTTTGCAATGCCAGCTCAGCTGTCGTCTCTGACTGCTTTGAGGAGTAAGGGAGTAGTAGAGAGGGATTCAGTGGTGTTCTTCTTTTCATTGGCCGAGGCCCTGAGAACCTGAAAACATTCTGTTTGTAAACAATTCAAGCATTGCAAAGAGCTGAAGTCCGCCTTAGACCTTGCCCTCCCCTGGCCTCTGATGCTGAGTCTCAGTTTCTGGGCCACTTGGCTTAATTAACCCCTGCGTTGCTGCCCAGGAGGAGGCCAGTGGAGGTGAAGGAAATGATCGAGTGCGGAACCTGCAGAGCGAGGTGGAGGGAGTCAAGAATATTATGACCCAGAATGTGGAGCGGATCCTGGCCCGGGGAGAAAACTTGGACCATCTTCGCAACAAGACAGAGGATCTGGAAGCCACAGTGAGATGGGGAGCCCACTAGGGACAAGAGGAGGAGAGGGAGGGAGGACCTTTGGGAATTTGGGGGTTGGTGTCGTTGGGAGCAAAATGAACAGGAGGGAAGTCTGACTCTTCAGCTGTTTTGGGGATTGATGTTAGCTGAGTCCTCACTTCGGATCCCGTTCTACTCCACCGATTGGTACTGGTCCAGGGAGTAGGTCCAACGACCGGGGTTGGTGAGTGGGGGCTGACCCATGGAGGCGTTTTCTAAGAATCCAGGCATCCTAGGCTTCTCTCCTGCGAAGTTGATTTTCCTTTTGAAAGCTGCCCTTGACAATCATCTGAACCTGACCTCCCCAGGGGCAAAATATTGGCTTTGGAAACTCCTCTTAGGGCCCTTCGGCCTTCTCCTGGAGTTATTAGGCAGGGGGTGGAAACTGCCAGAGTCTTGCTGAGTCAGCTTTAAAAAGAAGCTGGGAAGAGCAGTGGCATTCTTTGATGGGGTCCTCTGTGAGCTGAAGGCTAGAACAACACCTCCCTCACACATGCTCGACCGACCGCATTCTTCTCTGTCTCTAGCCAGGTGCTCAGGAAGGGAGTTCCTCTAAAGCTCAGAGAAGGCTGGAGCCTAATGTTCCTTGTCCAAGGGGACACACGGGCTGGGCTTCCCGAGTCCCATGTGTAATCGTGGACACAGCTCTGTCGTCTCCTTGGGACTTAGTGCTTCTTTCCACAGCCTGACCTGGGGAGCATGAAACTTAGTGACTGCAGCTCCAGTTGGGAGAGAAAGCACGTTCCCTCACTTCCAACCACCATGCTGCCCTGGCCCCTCTCCTCCGACTTCAGCAGTCCCCAGGGGCAAGGAATCATGGAACCTGACTCTGTTTTTCTTGGCCCCCGTGTCTGCCCTTCCAAGGGGTGGATTGTGCTGCCAATGTCACACCCCTGGGTATGAGCATGTGTGAAAATCCCCACAAGGTGCATGGCAGTGCAGGGGTAAGAAGAGAAGGGGGTAGGCAGGTGGCCAGGGGGAGTTCCAGGATTTCTAAATTTAAACCTGGCCCACCAGATGGCCATGAAGGTATGTTTGTCAAGGTAGGAGGACAGGGCATTTTCTATTTAACAGTCTGTTACTTCAACTTATCCCTGAAATATTTAGATGTGAGGCGTGGGGGCCTGTATTCGTACTATTGCTCCAGTGGGAGGGGGAACTGAATTGCTCTACCTTATCCCCTACAGTCGGAGCACTTCAAGACAACATCGCAGAAGGTGGCTCGGAAGTTCTGGTGGAAGAACGTGAAGATGATTGTCCTCATCTGTGTGATTGTCATTATCATCATCCTCTTAATTGTGCTCTTTGCCTCTGGTGTCATTCCCTCTTAGGATGACACCACCCTGCCCTTCTCTTCGAGACATCCCCCCATGGTGGGCGTCAAGAAGGGCCCTCTCTCCCATCCTCCTCCACAGGGAATGCTGCTCAGCCCTCTGCCCCTCACTCTGAGGCCCTCTGCCACACTGTCTGCCCCAGGAAATACCTTGATCCCCTGGGAGGAGAGCGCTGAACTGTGGCCACATTCCCAGGTCCTCAGGGTTGGTAGGAGAGTCCTGGAGAGCCCAGCATGTGGCTGGGACACTGATGGTGGCTGGTAGGCAATAAAGACCCTTCAGGATCCCTATGTTTGTGGTGCTTTCTCCTCCTGCATTTGGCCTTCGGCCCTTTTCTCCCTGGATTCTCCCCTCTGTGGCCTGAGTTGTTGGAGGGATGGAGAGTGCATGTTTGAAGAAGAAAGTCGAAGCCTCCCTGTTGTTTTTTATTCCCCCTTCTCCCATTCATCGTCACAGGTCTCAAGAACAAAACTTGTCCGGGAGCCTTGGCACATGGGAAAATTCAAAACCTTCACAGCATTTTAGGGTGGTGTGCACGACCGCTAAGTGTCCCTCTCGGGCCTTGCCATGTCGCTTGATTACTGTTTTGCTGGAAGCATTAGCTGCGACATGAGGCCTACCTGGACCGAGCACCCAGGAACCTGGGGAAGGGCCATCTGCCTCTCCCATCACTGCCATTTCTGTTCTGTGGCCCCGTTGTAGTCCAGAGCAGGGTTGAGAGGAATTGGACTGCTTTTCCTTCTCTTGTGGTTTTGCAAATTCTATTTGTCTTTTGTCTGCTCCTGCCCTTCTGGGACTGAGCAGGGACTCCGGGTCTCAGCTGACCTAAGGGGGTGGGCATCTCTCCCCCAGGTCCCGTGGCTGAGCACAGTCAGGATCACAGGACAAGGCCTGTGGCCCTCCTTCCCCTCCATGTACAATGGGACTCTGTCTTTGAGCCTCCCTCCTCCCCACCAGGTTCCATCGTCATTGTCACTCTTTCCAGGGCCCAGTCTGCCTTGGTTTGGGGGAACAGTTCTTCCTATCTGTCCCTATTACCCTCAAAGGCTTTCCAAAATGGAAACTAACCTGTTTTGGGGAGGGAGGGGGGAAGCACAGAAGAGACTCATTGGTAACCTTTGCCACAACCATGTCCATCCTCTGTCTCCTTGGGGCCCTCCTAAGTCTCAGGCCAAGGAACTTGGCTGAAACCACTTCCTTGGGACCCAGGTCTGTGCTCACAGGGGCTCAACCCCAGGAAGGGAGCCCTCCCTCAAGAGGGGCCACACTTAATATGTTGAGGGTGGCATGGGGTGGGGTGAAAAGGTGGCTTTGACTTCTTTGCAGCCCTGAGGAGATTCACCTTTAGGACCGCCCTGGAGGGGCAGTAAGCCACCAGCCTTGCACAGCCTCTGAGGAGCAGGATCACATCAGGCGGGGCTGCACTTGCCCTCCTGGGAAATACAGAAAAGCTAGAGCTGCACCTTCTCCACGATGGTCTGTTTTCTTTTTTAATTGAGGTGAAAGTCTCATAACATACAACTGAGCATTTTTAAATGTACAGTTCAATGGCAGGTAGTGCATTCACAATGCTTACTGTGAATGTACTTTCTTCAGTTTTGAAACTTTCGGCGCCGGCCGAGTAGCTCAGTTGTCCTCATATGCCAGGGTTGCGGAATGCAGGGCCAACTAATGAATGCATAAATAAGTGGGACCACAAACTCATGTCTCTCTCTTTCAAATCAACTAAGTGGGACCACAAACTCATGTCTTTCCCTTTCAAATCAACCAATCAGGAAAAATATTTTTAAAACTACAAAACTTTTTTTTGGGAGGGCGGGGTGTCTGAAGACCCTGGAGACACCTAGCACAGCGCCTGACAGTGTCCCCCCTAGAATGAATGAATCATGCCACCCCAAGGTAAGCCCCAGAGATGCCTCCCAGAGCCGGCTCCAGGGCCGAGGTGTGGCCGGCGCGTAGACCTGGTGCCGGGCTGCTCAAACTTAGCCCCAATGCAGGAGGCTGGGGAGTCATCCGAAGCTGGGTCCGCTGGCCCAGGAGGAGGCGCCCTAAGGACCCTGGTCGCCGCAGCCGGCTGCTTTCGATTTAATTTGAACTTGGTCTCGGTTGTGCGGGAGGGCGCCCCCCCTCCGCCCCGCCCCGCCCTGCCCCGCCCCTCTGCTTCCTCCCGGGCTCTGGCACGGGGGCCACGCCGTGGGCAGAGGAGCAGGAGCCAGCCCAGCGGCGGCAGCAGCGATGGTGAGGGCCCACGCGGGTAGGGTGGGCCGGGCGAGGGGCAGAGGACGAGCAAAGCGGGTGGGGGCGTCCTCCGTGACCGCAGTCCCCGGGCGAGGCTACCGCTGCTGGGGCCGGGCTGGGTCAGCCCCTCCGCTGCCCTTGAGCTGGGGAGGGAGAGTGTGGCCCGAGCCCCGCGTGGAGTGAGCGGGACTTGGCTCCACTTTCTGAGCCAAGTGATTGCCAGCATGGGCGGCAGGGTCAGGCTGAGATCCTGGCGGTGGCCACTCACCGGCTCTGTGACCCGGGGAAGTCACTTAACCTCTCTGAGCCTCCTTTTCCTCCCCGCCGAGAAGTGGGTCAGCGATACCTGCCTTGCTGGGTTGGTCCGTGGGTCGGTCCGTCGGAGATTAAAAGGAGATAGAATGGCAGAGACCTATCTGCCTGGCACTCCTGAGAAGTGGTAGGTAATGTGATGACCGCCTCGCCCTCCCTGGGGTTGTGAGGAGGGGAAGTAGGAACCTGAGCAGAGGGGGTGGTTGGAGACTGAGGCAGCCCATGGCAGGTTTTGGGAGGGTGAAAGAGGAAGGAAGTTGTTTACTGTAAAAGTTCCACTGAAGTTATCTGAGTGTGGCACAGGCCTACCTCCCTTCTAACCCCTATCTGGGGACACATTCCCGAGTTGAGTCATCGCCACTCCGCCACCCTGGCTGCAGATTCTGGCCTCTGCCCTCACTTGCCATCTCCAAGGCAAAGGTGTCAGGAACAGGTGGTGCCTGTTGCTGTCTTCCCCTCCCCTTGGGAAGATGGGCCCTGCGGGAAGCAGGCTTGGTGCTTTAAGGCTCTGCTGTAGACAAGTGGGCAGAGGTGGGATGGAGGGGCCGGCTAGCGGTTGCCATGCCTGGATGGCCTCATCTCCAGGGAACTGGAGGCAGGAAGAGGAAGCTGGGCAGGAAGGTAGTGCTGAGCTGTAAGGCTGTGCCAGGAAGCTGAGGGAGGCTCTGAGAATGGGACAGAGTCCAGAGCCCACTTCCCAGTGTGCAGGGCAAGGGGTCACTCGGGGAGAGGGGTTCGGATTTGGGGAGAAGAAAGAATTCCTGAAATGGAAGCTGAGGGCAGGATAATTTATTGGGGGAAACTCTGGGACTCTCACAGGTTCATTTGCGGCAAATGGTAGATCAGAGCTTGGGAAGAATAAATTGATCTCCCACCCCCACCCCCCTTTCTCTTATCCCCATTCCTCTGTTCTTTCACTCTTGCCCCTTTCTCTGCCCACAGCTCATTCCCTTCCTTTTTCCCGTCCCCCTTCCCTACCTGGTCCTTCTTCCTTTCCCTTCCCTTCTCTGATCCACTCAATCAAATATTTCTTTGTGTTTCCGTTGTGCTGGACATGATGGTGGATATCAGGGGTGGAGTAGTGATAGGAAAGATGGAAATTGAATGGATAATGACTTGAATTCATTCATCTTCTAGATGGTCCTCTCTCATGTACTGTCCAAAGAAGGTGGGTTTTGGCCTTCTTCATATGCATACAAGTTGAGTTGGCAGCATCCAAAGGCCTGGTGAGTGGTTAGCCAGTCAGCTAAAGCATTTGGCCTCCCTTTGCCTGCATTCAGGTTAGCACAAGCATTCAGAATGTGGTCCTAGAGTCTATGTTGGCTCAACTCTCAGGTCTTTCTTTTCCTCACTGGTGCTGTGACCTTGCACAGGCGCTTTAACTCCTCCGAGCCTCAGTTTCTTATAAAACTGGGATAATAGCTGTCCTCAATGGATTATTGTGAGGATTAAATGAGATACAGTGAACTGACAGCTAGCACAGTGCTTGGCTTAGAGTAGTGTCCATTGA
Source organism: Murina feae (assembly GCA_004026665.1). NCBI lineage: Eukaryota > Metazoa > Chordata > Mammalia > Chiroptera > Vespertilionidae > Murina > Murina feae. The sequence continues at coordinate 16,841 of PVJC01005871.1, read as the reverse complement.
ATGGTGGCTGTTATTACTGTCAAGAGGTAAAACCTCAATAGCCTGTGGTGCCTGATGGGAATAAACTAGATGCAGGTTCTCAAAGGCCCATGTAAAGTTCTGTATTTAGGTTAGAAACAATTAAGAGCATACATTTGCCATAAAGAAGAGCTGGCTTGGATGTATATTTTGTAAAAATATCTAAAAGATTTTATTACTCACCAGTATTGTGTAGTGCTTGGGATCTGACTGTTAAAAAAAAAAAAAAAGCTAGGAAGCCCTAACCAGTTTGGTTCAGTGGATAGAGCATCAGCCTGTGGCCTGAAGGTTCCCAGGTTCCATTCTGGTCAAGGGCATGTACCTTGGTTGCGGGTACATCCCCGGGAGGGGGTGTGCAGGAGGCAGCTGATCGATGTTTCTCCCTCATCAATGTTTCAAACTTTCTATCCCACTCCCTTCCTCTCTGTAAAAAATCAATAAAATGTATTTTTAAAAAATCTAGAGAAAGTTAGGCTAAATCAATAAGAATAGCTATTATTTATCAAGCATTTAGGATATGTCAGATATTGTGCTAAGCATGCTATTTATGACATGTCATATGTCTTAGCTAACATTATGGTAGATACTATTGTCATCACTTTATAGATGAGGAAGTGGAAGGTCAGAAAGGTCATGTCCTCGGTCATGAGGAGAGAGAGGAGAGTTAGGGAGATTTTGAGAGCTTTGCTTTCAGAGGAACCAAGGGCATTTGGCCTGCAAAAATCTGATGGGACATTTAAGTGTCAAAGGAGGGATATTCTGTACAGAGGATAACTGTCCGTCAATAACATTTCCTGGGTAGCTCCACCCTCTGTCTGCCATCTATACTGCTGCTCCCTCTCCCTCCGGCACAACCTCAAGCCCTTCAGGCCCCTGAAAGGGCTTGGAAGTGCCTGCCCCCCATTCGCCCGCCCCATCCTCTACATTCTCCGCCTCCTCCCCAACCCCTCGCCCCGAGTAGACATCTCACACATTTGTTGATGGCACTTCTCACCCTGTCTGGCTGGCCTCTCTGTTTTAAGTGTTCTCACTTCCAGACATGCCAGCCCGCCACCAACAGATAAATTATCCTGAAGCACCTTTACCGTGTCGCCCTTGGCTCAGAGACCTACTGGTATACCATCCCTCCCTCCAAGTGAGCTTCCTCTTCTTTTCTAAAATTTATTTTATTATTATTTTTATTGATGGAGAGAGAGAGAGAGAGAGAGAGAGAGAGAGAGAGAGAGAGAGAGAGAGAGAGATAGATTTGTTGGTCCACTTACTTATGCATTTATTTGGTTGATTCTTGCATGTGCCCAAATCTGCAACTTGGGCATATTGGGACAATGCTCTAACCAGCTGAGCTGCCCAGCCAGGGCCTGTGCTTCCTCTTCTTGACTTTACTCTGGCCCACCCTGCCCCTCCACCCTTACCCTTTACCTCGCCCTCAAGAATGCCCCAGCTCCACCCCCATTCTTCAAAGGCTCACCCCACCCACTCTGTGAAGGTTCTCAGGAATCATTCCTCTGTGGGCAGCTCCAATACTCACTATTTGCATCTCCCAGTGTAACTCTTTTCTCTAATTGTATCATATATGCTTCTTTCCTCAGCCTTTAGGGATCTTCTTAAGAACAGGCACAATTCATTCAGAAAATATTTCCCAAATGGCTTCTGTGTGCCAGGCACTAGGCTCCATTCAATGTGGCAGCAGACAGCTTGGCCTTGGTCTCCGGTCTCTACCTCCTTCCACATCCTGTAGTTCTTTAGTTGAATGGCGCCAAGGAGGGCCAGAGACTGGTGTCTGAGGCCTCTGTGTTCCTTGGAGTGAATGTGTTCCTTTAGGCCTGGACCCATCTGGGGTCCAGACAGGCCTGATGCCCAGTGGGGGAAGGAGGCTGCAGATTGCTGTGGGAGGTACAGCCAGCTCTCCTAGAGAATGTGACCCAGTGTCACCCCATGTAGGAGAAAAACAACAGCTGTAGTCTTCAGAGTAGAAAAAATAAATATCCAACATCCCACCAACCTCTCGCAGTGATTCTCATTTTCAACTCTTTGTCCATTCCCAAGTTTTTGCCTCGCACAATTTGAATGTGCAGATGCCTCGTACTGTTTGAACGCGAGAGACTCTACATAATGGAACTTTGTTGAATCATCTAGTTATCATAATAGTGGCCATGATGTGGTAGAGATGAGTATGGTTTCCCTGCTCTCTTTGCTATTCCTCCTTGTTCCTCAGTACTGCTTCCCTGGCCATTGAGTATTCCTGTCTACCATTGTTTGCCTCTTGAAGCAAATATTTCTTTTCTAGCTCATGAGCAAATATTGACCTACTTGGGTTTTAGATGCTACCCCTTGAAACTGCTGCTAGGCTAGATAAACACATGGCGGGGAGGGGGTAACAACTCTTGAAAATAAGAGTTGCTTTTGGACAGGCTCTAATGCAAATGACCCACTCACTGAGTCCTTGCAATGGTCAGCACTATGCTGGTCTCCTGGGCCCTGATTCCAGGCAGACAAAAGAAGGGCACTGGGCCCTGCCCTCCCTCTGGGAGCTTGTGGCCCAGTTGGGGAGGTAGACTCATGAGCTGGGGATGCCTGGAGGTTGTGTGCAAGGATCCTGAATGAAGATTCTTGCCTGAGTAGGAGGTGGCCCTCTGTAACCACCAGATACCTTCCCTTTCTGTGGCTTTAAGTGGAATTCAGTCAAGTGCCAAAGTGTCTACTGTAGACAATGGACAATATGGTACGGCAGGAAAGGGAGCTTGTCCAACGTTCCGTGGAGAGGAGATGCGAAGAGGGATGGGCTGTGGGGAACTAGAATGGGAGGAGGGAATGGCTGTAGTTTGTTAATCCTCTCGTATTCATCTCCCTGATCCATGTCTCAACCTGCTCCTGGACTTCCAGCTCTCCAGCCAGGATCTCCTGCCCTGGGTCTCTCAGTGGCATGTGTCCAAAGCCTAGTTCTTTTCCTGTTTGGGACCCATGCGTTTTTCCTCTCCCCTGTCCTCCCAACCTCCCCCAAATTGGACCCTGCAGCTCCCTTCCCAGTCCTCTAAAATGAGCTGGGTACTTTTGTTGGGTAAGATCCAAGCCCGGTCAGAACTGGCCTGACCACTCAGAGGCCCAAGGAGGGAGATCGGATCTCAGCTTGTGTCTTTGTGTGCGCCTGTGGTTAGGCAGAGGCCGTGACGTGTGATGGTCCAGAATTCCATTTCTAGTTCTGTGGGGTGGATCTTTCTAGCTGGCCTCTAACCAAGTAGCTTGGTTTCCTCTTCTTTGCTGGGGGAAGCCATAGGGCCAGTGTGCCATCCTAGAACCATCGGTGAGAGGCCACCCTAGAGCAGGTGAGAAAAGTATCTGCTTTGTGGAAGGGTGGGCTTCTGGGAAGGTCCCGTCCTAGGGCACCTTAGAGGAAGCTGGCTAACCTAGGACCTGCTTTGATGGGCAAGAGGAGGGGCCTGTGAGACCAAGGTGAGCCACACACACCTAGGAGGTTGGCCCTTTACTCCACACATATTATATCCTTACAGGAAAGATGCTGTTTCCCCTGCCACACCTCTCTCTCTTTCTCTCTCTCTCTCTCTCTCTCTCTCTCTCACACACACACACACACACACACACACACACTGAGCAAGGAGACCTCTAGATTTCAGTACCAGGTGAGGGCCGGGTGGGGGCTTCCTTCAGCCCTGACCTTGGGCTTTGTGCCCAGGCAGGGAAAGAGTTGGAGCAGTGCCAGCGCCAGGCGGACGAGGTGACGGAAATCATGCTCAACAACTTTGACAAGGTCCTGGAGCGCGATGGGAAACTCTCGGAGCTGGAGCAGCGTTCAGACCAACTCCTGAACATGGTGTGAGGCCTGGGGAAGCAGGGAGGGGGGAGGGAGAGGCTGGCAGGAGCCCCGATAGGGAGCTCATAGGCTGTGCTCAGTTCCTCCAGGCCCTCAGTGGGACCTGAGGGCTAGTGTGGGGCCTGTGGGTTCCTTGATGCCCCCTAACCTAGATATGCAATGGATAGGCCTTGGTTTGAAGCTGTGGAGCTTCCTAAGGGTCGGAAACTGGTTAACTGGAGGTTAGCCCAAAGGGCTGCAAGTCAAGGGCTACACCAGTGTCTGAGACTAGGAGTCAGGCTGGGTGGGTTCCAGGGCAGGCCATGTGGGGGGAGGGAACATACAGATGGAAAGGATGCAGGAGACTACACCTTGCTGGGGTGGGGTTGGGAGGAGCTGGCTTCAGGTCTCTGGGGAACCACTAACTCCTATCCTGTGTCTGGGGACATCTACAGAGCTCAGCTTTCAGCAAGACAACCAAGACCCTGGCCCAGAAGAAGCGCTGGGAGAACATCCGTTGGCGTATCTCCTTGGGGCTGGTGGTGGGCGGTGGCCTGCTCATCATCCTGATTGTGTTGCTGGTCATCTTTCTCCCACAGAGCAGTGAGGGCAGCAGTAGCCCACAGGCCCAGGACTCAGGTGCTGCCTCCAGGCCTGGGGACTGACCCAGTTGGGCCTGGAGGAGAGGCCGAATGGCCACACTGGCTGATTCTGGTCTCCAAAGAACTTTGGCATTTGCTCCTATCTGAGCCACCCCAGTGAGCGCCTAAGGGCAGCCCCACAGTGTGCACCTCTGCATCTCCTATCACGCCACCGACTGGCCCTTGAGGGCAGCCTGCTGCACTGGCATGCCAGGCCAGCCCCACTTGGAGCTCAGTAAACTCTGCTGCTTGGTTAAAAAGTGCTGTATGGTTAACAGCTGGGGTGTGTGTGTGTGTGTGTGTGTGTGTGTGTGTCTTTGTGTCTTTGAAGATCTCCAGGTTGTTCATTCTGCTTTGCTTCCACCTCTTGGGCTGTTTAGAAAGGCTAGCACCCCAACAACTCCATCCTTGGGAAGTGGCCCCTTCCTCTCACTTCCCTACTTGGTCCAACCCTGCACAGACAGACCCTTCTGGAGTGCAGGTGTAAAGCCACAACAGCCCCCAACACAGACCCTTCAACTGGTGTCCTCTGAGCCTGTTTCCCTGAGAATGAAATCTGTTGTGATTCTGATGTCTTGGGGATGCTCAGAGGACCGATGGGGCTCCAGATGGCATGCCAAAGAGGGAAGCACTTCAGAGATTTTTATATCACAAGGTGAGAGGCTAGACTTTTTGTCCTCTGAACACTTCCTCCTTCCCAATTTCTCTGCCCATGATTTTCCTCAAGCTTTGCGTCAAGGTCACAGATGAGGCAGGTGGCAGTGAAAACGGGAAGGGTGTCCGTGGTGTTGTGATGACTTGAGTTTGCCCTGTAGGAGAGAATTGGGGCTTTTTAAAGCTCTAGGGCTACACGGGAGTAGGCAGTGCCTCCCGGGGCCCAGGAAAGACCGTTGGTTTAAGGCCATGGAAGAAGGAAAGAAGGTCCTGCCACGACCGTGGAAGCAGAGTAACCCAAGCCTGGGCGCCTTAACTGCATTTCACACTCAAGTGTGGGAAGGAAGGGGAATTCAGGGTCAAGTGTGCAACAGAAGCAGCTCCTAGTTAAGTAGAGAGGGGGCTACTGGAAGAGAAATAAGAACAAACCTGAGAGTTGTACGGGCCCCTCACCAGAGCTGATTACTTCTGAGGTAGGATAGTAAGCTGGGAAAATTCCTTGGCAGGTGGAATGGGGAAACTGAGACAGACAGCTGAACAAATTGGCCAAGCGTTTTCCGGCAAGTTATAGAAGGTCCCTAGGGCAGAAAGCCCCGGGTGCCTAGCAATGAGCAAAATTGGTGCCAAACCTCAAAACCAAGGTGGCTTTTCCTCCCCCGGCATATCAATGGCCGATATCTGTGCAGTTTAGGCCTCCGTGACCTTTCCTCCCTAAAGGTAAGACCTTGGCTTCAGCTGTATTTCAGCTCCAGGCTTAGGGAAAACAGCAAACCCAGATGGGTGACACCAGGACCAGCTCCGATTACTAATGATCCTCTGCCCTGGCGCCGACCAATCAGTGGAGACCACAACCCTGAAAGAATACACGTGGAAAAGCTGAGGAATATTCTATTGAGATCCTTCCCTAAGACTTCCCCCACATGCCCAGCCTTTAAAACCCTCAAAACTTAGGACCCCACTGCACACTCTCCCTTCCAACAATATGTCCAGGCCTTTCCTCCCCCCCTTTCTTTCCCCTGAGGCATGCATCTCCTGAACCTCTAAGGAACCCCGTGAGGATTATAACCAGGGGAGCACTGGGCAGGGGCAGCTCGTCCAAGGCTAACACACTGCCCCGAACCTCTCCCCAAGGCCCCCTTTTCTCTGACTCTCCAGTGAGCTGACAGCAGCCTCACTGCTTTCTAGAGAGTGAAAGCAGCCCACCTAGGCTCTGTCCTATGGCTTCTTCCATCCTTAGCCCTTCCTTGTTTCACTTCCCCCAGCTTTAATAAACATATAAAAGCACCTGGACTTGTGTTGTGAAATCTTTCCTACACGAAGTCAAGAACCCACACACTACAGCCCGTCCAGCAGACCAGCTCCGGCCAGGTCTCTGTGTGGTAACACTCCTGGTAAGCTCATTACCATCTTCCTTTCCCTGGGAAAGATGGAGGAGAGCACTTGGTCCTCACTTAGAGGCCACGTGAACTTGGGCAAGTCACTTCCTTGGCTTGGGTTTTATGTGTGTAAAAAGGGATAATGAGTCCTAATCGGTTTGGCTCAGTGGACAGAGCGTCGACCTGCGGACTGAGGGGTCCCAGGTATGATTCCAGTCAAGGGCATGTACCTGGGTTGCAGGCACATCCCCAGTAGGGGGTGTGCAGGAGGCAGCTGATTGATGTTTCTAACTATCCCTCTCCCTTCCTCCCTGCAAAAAATAAAATATTTTTTAAAAGGGATAATGATATTTATCTCCCATATCCATCAATGTAAGGGGTCTAGGTGGCAAATAAATGGTAGCTATCAATCAAATCATTTCATGCTGTGGTCCTCAACCCTGCCTCATGATAGAATCACTTGTGGAACTTATAAAAATGCCACACTCAGGCCTAGATGAGTTAAATCAGAATCTTTGAGGGTTAAGTCTAAAAATAATTTTTCGCCCCCTGAAGCTGCAACCCCTCTCCAGGAGACTAATGAGTATTCAGGGATACAATCTATTAAACCTGATCAAATAATCGAAATTGATATCACCTCCCTTGGGAAACGGACCTTTAGATCATTTCCTAACCGACATTCCCTTTTGCTTAGACCACATCCCGTTTGCTGAGATCAGCAACTTTCTCCTCCTCTGGATTTGCCCAGGATTCGCAATTCTCTGCCTAGAGTCTGACACCCCTTCTCTGGGTGCTGGCACCATTTGGGGGCTCAGCCCGTCTGGTTTTCTGCTGACCTAATAAATGTATAATTATTTACCACTTTCGACCTGAGTACCTCCTTCGGGGATCTTAACACAAACTACTTATTTTATTCAAGCCAGTAATTCTACAGGAGCAAGGGGAGAAGTTGAGCAATGGGCTGAAGGTCACACTGATAACCAGGAGCAGGTAAGGCCACAGGTTCCCCATCAGGGATACTCCCTTTCTTGGTTGGAAACGAGCAGAAAGGTGGTTTGTGTTTTGTTTTGTGTGTTTTTTTTTGGGGGGGGGGATGAGTGAGGGGGAGAGGGAGGAGGATTCAAGAGCCAACTCCTGAACCAGCTAGAGCTCAGGGGGTGCATTAGTGCCGCGGGCGCCCCCGGGCAGGGCAGCGGGAAGCGCCGACTCCTCCCCCTGGACTGTGTAGACTCTGCGCCCCGGACCAGCGCCTCCGTCTGCGATGCCTTCAGCGTCGGCGTCGCCGAGACCCTCTGAGCCGCGAGCCGACGGGGGACACGCTACGCCCCCGGCACCGGCTTCTCCCGGCGCCCGGACGTCACTCCTCGGACCCGTCAGGCTGGGCTCGGAACCCCAGAGACAAGTTTTCTCATCAGCCCCGGCCCCTGCCATTGGCTTTGGCCTTTGGTCACCTGTCTCGCTCAAGCCAATGAGAGGCGAGAGAGTGGATACTTCCGCTTTCCGTGCGCGTGAGGACCCACGTGTCCGCCTCCCGGGTGCTGTGATTGGCCGCCTTCTCTCACCTCGCTAGCTTATTGGCCGGAGCCGCGAAGCCGCAGTCCGCGGGTCGGAGGGCTGCTGTGTCAGAGATGGCGTCCTACTTCGACGAGCACGACTGCGAGCCGTCGGACCCCGAGCGGGAGGCCCGGACCAACATCCTGCTGGAGATCGCGAGGTGGATGCGCGGGGCGGGCGGCGCGGGGCCGGTCGGGGCCGGCTGGGGAGGGCGGGTTACCTGGGGCGGCAGGGTCTGGGGGAGGACGCACGGGTGTCCGGGAGTGAGTCCCGAGGCTCGGTTCGAGGGGAAGTCGGTACTTCGCAGGGGCCGTAGGCCTCCCGGGGAGGGGGTTTCGGGAAGGCGAGCAGGTGGGCTCGGGGCAGTCCGGCGGCGGGGAGGTGGCCGAGGGAGCCGTGGGGGCGTGGCAGGGTGAGGACCCGGCGGAGGAGCCACCGGCTCGCCGCGCTGCCGCCTGGAGTCTGGCTTCCCAGGCCCCTCCTGCCTGTTGCCTCCTATGTGCCCCGGGAGTAGACAGCCTGCGTGGTCGGGGCCGTGACGGCAGGTGTAACCGTGCCCCGCCCTGCCCGTGACCTGATGGGCACTCCTGATCCGGGGCAGCTGTTACCAGCTGGAGCGGGTGTGGACCGATGGACGCCGGGTGCGGTGTGGAGGCGAAGAGAAAGGTTGGCTTTCTGACCTTGCGCCCTTCGGCCCAGGTCCCTTTTCATCAGTGTGGACTTTGAAGACTTGGGGCTCGTAGTAGATTGGGATCACCACCTGCCTCCACCTGCTGCCAAGACTGCGGTTGAGAGCCTCCCCAGGACAGTCATCAGGGGCTGTCGGTCTGGTGAGAACACGTATTCTTTCTGCTCTTTGAGACAGGTCTGCCAGACCTCATCCCCCCCCCCATTGCCCCCCTCCTCTCCTACCCCCCACAAGCCAGACTGTGGACTGGCCCCTCGGTGTTCCAGGCCAGGTTGGGGCAGGTGACCTGTAGGCGTGGGAGCTGGGAGGTGGGGCTGGGGCAGCTCTCCTGATCAGCACTCCCTCCTCAAGAGCTCAAGTGCCCCGTGTGCCTTTTGGAATTTGAGGAGGAGGAGACTGCCATTGAGATGCCTTGCCATCACTTCTTCCATTCCAACTGCATTCTGCCCTGGCTAAGCAAGGTACTGCGCACCCTGCCCCTTTATTTTTATGAACTCTTGGGGGAATCAGAGAAGGAAGAGGGGTCAGGGTGAGAATTGGCAGCAGGAGATGGATATTAGCTTATAAAGACCAGGCCCGGGCTAAAACACTGCTGGGTTTTTTTTCCAGACAAATTCCTGCCCCCTCTGCCGCCATGAACTGCCCACTGATGATGATACTTACGAAGAGCACAAGCGGGACAAGGTAGGAGCTGGTGGCTAAGTGGAGGGGGTGGCTCCCTCTGGCTGTCCTCCATGTGCTCATCTCCCAACTCTGCAAACCAGGGTAGGTCCCAAGTCCCCTGGCTCTGGCTGCGTTCCCAGTAGCTTTGGTGAAGAGCAAGCAGATGCCAGGGGCCTGAAAACCGTGTGAGCCAGTTCCATGATAGCTGGCTGGCCCATCCGTTCGCCCACAGGCCTTCAGATATGGCCCCTGCCTCTTTCCTTCAGGCTCGCAAGCAGCAGGAGAAGCACCGACTGGAGAACCTGCATGGAGCCATGTATACATGAGGCAGCTGGGACCAAGCACTGGCCCTCCACAGCGTCTTCCTCTTGCACCTCGAATCCTCATTAAAGGCTTCTTTACCCACCGTGCGGCTGCATTGCTTCGAGGCCTGGACAGGGGCGCTGCGCCTTCCACGCGGGAAGATGGCCTGGGCTGCGTAAGGCACCAGGCTGCATACCCTTCCCGGCCAAGCCTGCTGGCCCGAGGGCAATGGATGGAGCACAGGCAAGACCCTGGCCACTGGGTCTATGTGTTTGTGGCTGGAAAGCAGAGTATGGCACAACTTGGCACCTAGTAGGTATTTAAAGATGCGCTCCTTTCCCCTGTAATTTTTAGTCAACCTTGAAATTCCAGTGCCTTCTTTTTGTTCCTAACATTTTAAAGCCTTCTTTACATGGTCCCCACCCCCATCCCCTAAGGAATCAAATTTCAAACCAGACTCTGAGTGGGGGAAGGAAGTATGAAATGGTCAGTTCTTGAGGGATGTTGGGCTAGTTCCTGTCATCCTTTGTTGGAGGCAGCCCTGCTCTCAGAGCACCGGGTAATCGGGACTCTCCCTAGGGGCATTGGCTAGGGAAAGCTGCCCTGACCAGGCCCTCTGACTCTCCAGAACAGACTACAAACGTGCAAATTAGAATTCTTTTAATAGATATATATAAAAAAGTACTAAAACACCCACATGGTTCTCCTGTGTTACTTGCCCTAAAGAACACAGGGGCAGAGTGAAGATCCCAGTGCAGTTTAGCGGGCCCAAAAATGGGCCTTCCCACAGACTAAGTGTGCTCACACTCCCCTGCCTCCCCCCACCCCCCGTCACTATCCCTCTTGCTGTTCCCAGTCCCCAGTTCCTGCAGCAGGAAACCCCAGTGGTCTGGCCTTGGCACTGGGTATAAAGGCACCTGAAGGGGTGGCTGGGTGACTGAGTATGTGTGACCTTTAAACATAAAGACACTATTAGAGTGGGGAGCGGGTCATGCGCAGCTCAGACAGCTGCCAGGGCCCGCTCCTGTATGGCACAAGTGGATGTGGGATGGCCACTCCTCCAGGAGTGAGGAAGCCTATATCCCAACAGAATACTTTCTTGAAATTGTTTTTGGTATAAAATGAATGCAGAGAGGACATGGGCTGGGGAGTAGTGGCGGCTGGGCCAGCCACCCACCCCAGCCTTCAGATCATGGCGATGCTCTCAGGGGCACAGTTGAGGTGAGTGGAGGTGCTACTGCTCCCGGAGGACTTGCAGGCCCGGCCAGCAGGCTGCAGCGCAGCCACCAGTGTCTCTGAGGAGACTGCCCCAAACTCGTAGCAGAAGGTGCCGTAGAAAATGAGGATGTCGATGACAAACACCCACTCGCACAGGGCTGCTCCATGCTGCAGCTGAGAGCTCTCGTGGATGAAGAAGACGCCGCCTGGAATGGGGCTAAGGAAATGTTCAGTAGGACCTGTGGGGACTGGAGAGATACCTGCCTTCCTGGATATATAACTAGGTTGGGGCAAAGGACGGGGTCTGAACTCCCAGGAGAGGGAGCGGAGACCACCCTGGAGGGTGGTATCTGGAAGGTGTGCCGGTCTCCCTCATCTTGGGTGAGAGAAGGGCTGGGCTAGAGGATTTCCTGGCTGCCCTGTCCTGGAAGGATACTGAGGATCAGGACGACAAAGGCGATGGCTGCCAGCACAATCCGCAGGTAGGCCATAGCCAGGTCCTGGGGGGCGGTGGCTCCATGGTAGGAGACGACACAGTGCAGGCAGACAAACAGCAACCCGGCGGGGAAGGCCACACCAGCTCCAATGTAATGTAGAGACTTAGCATGATCCACCTGGGCCCAGAGTGAGGTGCTGATCAGTGAGGCAGCCCTGCTCCTCCACCCGGTTCACCTCTGCCCTGTCCCTCCTCTTCCCTTCTCTTTCCCTCCCAGTTCCTCCTTCCCCACCCCCAGCCTTGAGGGGCTGCCCTGCAGCTTGGGTCAACCCTCAGGAGACGGGGCCCCTGTAGAGAGCCATGCCATTTTAGGGGACTTTCAAGAGGTGTGTGGGGGGGTATACCTGAAAGTTTCCAACCACCACGAGGCCTGCAGCGTTGGTGCAGCCTGTGATGAGTGTTGTGGTGTTAATCCAGGAATGCCGACTCTGCTCCAGGAGCTGCCCGTAGAGCAGGAGGCAGAGCAGGGCCACTGGGGAAGAGCGTGGAGCTGGCATTAGCGCCTCCCTCTGGCCCAGCCCGCCCAGGAGCCCACTTGCTCTCACCCCACCAGACACTTTGAGGGCCAGAAGGGAATAGACGGGCGGGGGTGAACTGGGTTTCCTCGGGCTCCAGCCAGCAGGGTGGCTGTGTGGGAGTCAGCCTCTTAATCTTTAAGGAGCAGGGAGAGAAGTGGCCCCTTTTGCTTTAGCCCTCGGTTGGGTAGGCTGCGTTGAGCAAGGGCTTTCTGGGCCCTTCTGGGGGGGAAGGGTGTGTGGGGTGGGCCGAACTGGGCTGGCTAGGGGCTAAGGGCACAACTCACCCATGAAAGCACCCACGTTGCCAATGAGGCTGAAGAGGCAACTCTCTGGGGGATATGTGCCGCACTTGCTGAGGGGAGGGGCAAGGACACAGTGAGAGGGGCAGGAGCGCCAGAGGGCCCCCGTTCTGGCCCACTTGCCTTCTCTTGCTTCATCTGCGGCCAATTTAAACCACCAAGAAGGACCAGTGTCTTTCACAAACAAATGGTCCTTATTGGTACCCCCTCCCCTACAAAAAAAATGCAGAGCTCACGTGTGTGACCAGTTAGGGAGTACCCAGAACTGCTTAGCAGACCCCAAGACTCCTTGCTCTCCCTGAGACTAAGGCCTGTAGCTGGCTTGGCTTTCTTTGAGCAAGAGTGGGCCAGGCAATCAGAGGGCTCGAGCTTAAACCCAGGTATCTTGCCCGGCTGGCAAGGTTCAGTGGTTGAGTGTCAATCTATGAACCAGGAGGTCAAGGTTCGATCCCAGTTGGGACATATGCCCAGGTTGTGGGCTCAATCCCCTGTGTCGGGTGTGCAGGAGGCAGCCAATGATTCTCATCATTGATGTTTCTCTCTCTCTCTCCCTTTCTCTCTGAATTCAATAAAAAAATATATATATAACAAAAAATCCAGGCAGCTCCACTAACTAGCTGTGTAACCTGAATGGACAACATAACTCAGTTTCCGTTTTCTTGCCCATAAAATAGAACAATAGCTGTCCCAATGCTGGGAGGATTACATGTCACGCATGTAACATGTTCTGCACAGTGCCTGGCACATAGTAATTGGAAAGCAGTACTGTTACTAAGTGCTCTTCATGTAATTAATCCTGTGAAATCCTTTGGGACAGGCCTTTGCTTGAGGGGCTTGTCTGGGAGTCTACTAGGGCCTTGGGTCTCACTGATCTGCCGTTTCCAGGCCTTACCTGATGAGGGGGACATCGTCCAGGGTACAGCAGCTTTTGGGACCCCCTTGCTCAGTAGGGTCAGGAGAGCAGGACTCGTTGTAGGACCTGGAGGCAGGACAGTAGATTGGGGGGACCCTTTGGCCTGTACTTCAGGCCACTCAGAGACCACCCTCCTGACCTCCCTTATCAGGGGCAGGAGAGCCCACTTCCCAGGGCCTGCCTGAGACAGAAGCCAAGGGCAAAGGGATGGTGGAAAGCAGCGGGCACGAAGCCATGCCTGGGGGGCAGGCGCGCCAATGTCAGAGAAGAGCAGTGACCCAGGGTCTCCGTCTGGCTCGCAGCAGCCCCGGCCCAAGAGGGAACAGAGATGAAGGGAGCTTTAGAGTGAAGCTGTCTGCAGAGTACGCCATACCAGTTTTCCACAGGGCACACGTGGCGGTTCATCACGGCCATGGCATAGCTGTGGGAACAGAACCGTCACCCCGTGACCCCAGCCGAGCCCAGCCTTGCCCCACTGAGTATTCTCTTCTGCCTCGATTCTGGGCCCGTTCATAGTCATTGCCCCTGCTAGGCACGCAAGCGGGGATGGCCCTGATGCCACACCACAGCAATGGCCACACACTAGAGGCCCTCTGGAAGTTGCCCTGGCTAAAAGTATGTCAGGGCCACCTTGCTGGACAGCAGTGGTGCCAGCCTGTCCCAAGGGACTTGTCCAGGCATCAGGCCAGGGTTTGGAGATGGCCAGAGTGACCCGGGGTATCACCTGGGGCCTGCCACAGGACTAGGGGCTTTGTGTGTGCTCTCAAGCTCCTGTTGGGTCCTGGCTGGGTCCTGGCTGGGCCCTGTCCCTCAGCCTGGGCCCATTTTGTCCCCTAGTTGTCCCCCCTTTCCTTCTACTCACACAGTCCATAGGCCAGTGATGGAGAATGCTGATAAGCTGACCGGAAGGAGGATCCAGGCGGTCATGAGGGAGGGGAGCCAGGGTGGTAGTGGTGTGGGAGAGATGACAAGAGGTAGGTGGGGAAGAGGGGGCAGGCCCAGCTACCTTAAGATACTTCGCCAAAACCATCAACTGCCCCGGCCTGGTGGAGAGAGATGGGTCAAAGTCCGGGGTCCAGTGAGTGGTGAAGGCCGCGGGGGCGGGGGTGTGGGTGGGGACAGAAAGGTGGTCATCACCTGATTCGGAGCTCCCGCCGGGCTCCGAGTGCCCACCCTGAGTTCAGCCCACGCCAGAGCGTGGCCACCCTCTGACCCCCACCGGGGGCCTCCGCGTCCCACCCCAAAGTCACCGGCACTCAGGGGCTTAGGTGGCGCCATAACATCTGGACAGGGAGTCACCCTCCCTCGCCCGAACGCGCGGGGCTGGCAGCCGAGCAGCAGTAAGGACGGTCAAGGCGCCAAGCCGAAGGAAAGCCCGGCGTGGGTCCAGGCCCGGCAGAAGAGCGGCCACACGCCGGCAACCCCGCGACCACTGCGCCCGCAGAAGCGCGGGCTCGTGCGGGAAGCCCAGCCCGGCCCCCGCCCGCGTGGGCGCCCGGAGCCCGCGGCAGGCGAGTCCCCGGACCCGGGGCACGCGCCTTCTCGGGGATCCCCGGAGGGTCCTGGGAAGCGGGGGCCAGTACGCACCTCCCCGGAGCGCCCTGCGGCTGCCGCGCACCGTCCAGCCCCGCGTGGCGCCGTCCCCGGCTGCGGCCCTCGGAGCGGCCCCGGAGGTTTAAAGGGCCGGGGCCACGCCCTCGCCCTCGGCCGCGCCCTCGCCCTCGGTCACGCCGCGGCGCCCGCCGGGACCTGGAGTCCGCGTCTCTAGTGTCCTGGGGCCCGCGCTCCGCCCAGGACTACAACTCCCGAGGCCCCGCGCCCAGTCCCGGTGGGAAGGGGGCGGTGCCCCAGCTTCGGGGAACCTGGGCGTGAGGATCGTGGCGTGGGACTCAGCGGCAGCTCGGTCCCCGAGGTGCGGGAAGGATGGTCCTGTTGCCCCGGTCCTGCGGTGGAAGCTTCGGGAGGCGGGAAGCTGGGGCTGCACCGCCTCCCACCTCCCCCTGGGCTGGTCCGGGCGCACGTGGCGGAGGGAGCCTGCTCCGCCGCAGGGCACATTCCGCTGCGAGTGAGAGTTCGGGTTATCTCTCCAGCTGGCGCCGGGCGCCCGCTCTGTCCCAGGCCGGCGGAATGCAGAGCAGCCTCAGCTATGCCTTACAGCCAAGCGCCTGGATTTGGCTTCTGCTTCCCTGGACTCCGCAAACTCCGGAGGACGCTACTCGCACCGGATGCTTTTTCAAGGGAACAAGCACACAGAATACTACTGTCTAGAAGTCAGTGTCTAAACGATGTTACCTGACTGCTCAACACTTAACCAGTGGACTGTCCAGTCTAAGTAGACCCCCATGGCCAGGTTGCTGGTAGGTAACAGGAAGGTGGGCCACCCAGAGCAATTTGGGAAAAGGAAGCAGAGTACTGTGGGAATAAATTACCCTTCAGCTTCACCCCAACTTACAGGCCAAGAGTGCCCCTTGGCTCCTTTCCTAATTAAACAGGCAGAATACTCCCTTGCACATACCAGAAGGGTGCCTGGCGCTCTGAAAGGAAGCCCAGCATCTGCTGAGAGCCCTTGTGAGCCAATACTGCAGCCAACAGATCATTTGCCGGGCGGGAGCGTGGGCCCAGGCTGCCAGGAGGCTGTTTTAGGGAAAAGTTAAATGGCTGATACTGTTAGGGAAATGGAGCAGATAAACCAGAAATGGCACTGACAAATGAGAAACCCCTTTGGACTCGGGGACAGTTAAAAATGGAAAGAGGGAGGGGGAAAAACAGTGGAAAAAGGAAACCTGCTGGAGAGCCTTTTGCCAAATCCCATCAGGACAAGTGAAGTATGGCGGTACAGAGCCGATGCTATTCATGAAGACCAGGCTGAATGGACCAGTGGGTGTAAAATCCAGAGCACCTTCTGCTGGCCATGCTCTATGCCCCAGGAAAAAGGGGGGCCTCTAATTCAGACACTAACTTCTGACTCAAGGTGTGCTCCCATCATCGGCGCAGGCCCCTTTTTCTCATTTGCCCAATGGTGTCGTGAGCCCTCAGCATTCCCTACCTCATAGTAGCTTTGCCATTCATAACCAACACTGTATCTTATTGATCTGGGTTTGTGTTCCTGTCCGACCTTTACCCCAGGAAGACCCGAGAGAGCTGGCTATTCAAGTTCTGAACTGGCTGATTTAACATAAAGTGGGTAGACAAGTGCTCCAGGGCTCTGAGGAGGAAGATTTGGGCTTAATATGACAGTATGAGTAAGGAGTTACCCCATAGAGCTCCCTGTGACAGAATGGGCAGTTGGTAGGGGAGAGTTAGACAGTAAGTAGGACCCAAAGTCTTTAAAAAGTCCCTTCCAGCTCTAAAGCTACGGGAGTTACATTTCTACCAGGACAGTTCTTAAAATAGGCTAAGCAAGAGATGAGATTTCAAGTGCGGATTCTGTGGTGCTGAATGTTAGGCGCAGGCATTCATCTTCACTTCCCTACACACACGGGTGATTCCACAACTCTTGGCAAAAACAGTGCTGTAAAAAATAATGTTTATTGGTTAAAAAATTTACAGTCTTTGAAAAGTACCTTCCCTCCAGGACCTTTCAAATAATCTGCATACTTTTTATTCATCTACATAGCAGAAACACTGAAATGAGAAAACAGAAGACTATATGGCTTTTTATACATTTAACACCATAATGTAATCAGCGCAAC
>PVJC01005870.1:0-57103 GCA_004026665.1 Murina feae | reverse complement strand
TTTTTAGTATACTATTTTTCTAAAAATACAGTGTCCTTCAAACTTCAAAACACAAAAAAGTACAATAAAAAAGAATGAATGATGTAATAGCGTTTATCATCATTTTTATTTACAACATGACAGTTTATAGTTTTCTACAATAGACATAGGAATGAAAATACATACAAAAATAAGCAGAAAGAGAAAGAAAAAAAGAGAATCAGAATCAAGAGCTAGATTAGAATCCTGACCTAAAAAAATTCTATAACTTCTTACCTATTACAGTCTTCCTAACTCCACAATGGCAAGGCAAATAACATATACATGCATAGTTACTAAAATTTTGCTGTCAATTAAAGTGAGATATTAACACAAAATTATAAAAAGGTTTAATAAATGTAATGTTTAAAATATAACTTAATAAATCTAAAGTATTCACATTTAATGAAATTAAAAACTCATCACTTGAAACAAAAATATTGAAATCATTATTTTAACAGTAGAGGCTCAGAGCATGGATTTGTGTACTGGTGGGGGCCATGGCTTTCAGGAATTGGCCCTCTGTGGGAACGCACTCATCCTGGTCAGCCAAGCTGCTGCAGACCTGTGGCTGCTACCGCTGTGGGCTGTGAGAGTGCTGCTCACCCCAGTCAGCTGAGTGGCACTCCGCTCCCACCGTGGGAGTGCACTGACCACTGGGGGCAGCTTCTGTGTTGAGCGTCTGTGCCTTCGTGGTCAGTGCGCTCATAGTGACTGGTCAACTGGTCATTCTGGTCGTTCTGCCATTTGGTTGCTGGGCTTTTATCATATAGGATTCTTTTGGGGTAGAATGTAGATTATTATAATCTGATACTAAACTCTGAGAATATTTCAATCATCAAAAAACAAAAACACTGGATGTTTGTAGCTTAAACTTTAATAGAAAATCAAGGGAAGAGATAGAAAATTTTCACTCTAGAGACATTTTTGATTCTCAGGGCATAACAAGAGCCTGAGCACAATGGGTGCTCAATACATATTTAATAAAATAAAAAATATAAATGCATGAATAATTTTTATAATTAGAATTTTATTGCCTATTGGTATATTTATATTGAATATTATAAAAAACTAGGGACCCAGTGAATGAAATTTGTGCACTGGGGATGGGGGGAGTGTTCCTCAGCCCAGCCTGCCCCCTCTCACATATTGGGAGCCTCAGGGGTACCCTTCTGATGGCTTAGGCCTGCTGCCTGCTTCCCTTTAAGAGCAGGCCTAAGCCCCAGTCTGGCATCCCATTGTGGGAGGCGACCAGGCTGATCAGGGGAAGTCACCAGCCCCATCACCCCGCTGCTGCAGCCACTGCCAATCACCACAGCCACCAAGATGTTTTCATCAACACGGGACTAGAGTCCCTTCACCATGAAGAAATAACAACTTTCTTTAGGCATTTTCAAGATGTGTCTTTCATAGGATTTGACCTTTCTTTCTTTCTTTTTTATCCTCACCTGAAGATATGTTTCCATTGATTTTTAGAGAATGTGGAAGAGAAGGGAAAAACAGAGAGAAACATCAAAGTGAGAGGAACACTTTGATTGGTTGCCTCCTGCATATGCCCTGACCTGGGCCCCAGCCAGGGAGGAGTCTGCAATCTAGGTACATGTCCTTGGTCAGAACTGAACCCAGACCCTGTGGTAGGCAGGCTGAGGCATTATCCACTGAGGCAAACCAGCTAGGGCAGAAGATGACATTTCTTAGCCCTCCAGCAGGGGATCTTCATTTTTTTTCCTCCAGGAGTGTGGTGGAAAAACCCTAGATTGCCTTTTTGGATTCTTATTACCCAAGTTCCTAAGAATATTACCAGTGGCATTCAGGGAGCTTAGCCAATGAGTGGTGAGAAAAGGTGTTTCCTCTGTAGTTCACTCCAATCACCGGCTCCACCCCTGCCCTTCCAATACCAGCTCCATCCCTGCCCAGGCCTGTAACCTCTGCCTGAGGATGCAGGCCTGGGCAGGGGACCCCCAAGCCCTTCCCACACCAGCATCTCAGAGCCCAGGCCTCTGCGATAGCTAGCTCTGACCTTGCCCCACTGGCAGCTTCAGGCCAAGGCTGCAGGCCTGGGCAGTGGACCTCCAGACCCCTGCTTTGCCAGCTCCACCGGTGCCCAGACCCCTGTGATCGCAGGCTCTGCTCCTGTCCCTCTGATCACTGGCTCTAAAGAGCCCAGGCCCCTGCGATCTCTGGCCTTGCCTCTGCCTAGGCCTTTTGCCTGGTTAGGGCACCCTCTGATCACTGGCTCTGCCCCTGCCCCTTCCAATCACCAGCTCGGCCTTTGCCCATGCCTGAGGCCTCTGGCAAAGGCCTGTGGCCTGGGCAGGGGACCCCAAGCACCTCTGATTGCCTGTTCTGCCCCTCAGGCCCCCTGCCTCCCCCACCATCTTCCTGGCTAACAGGCCTGACCACTAAAATGGAGAGGCTGAGCTGGACTTGGGGCCGCCATCTTATGGTCATGGGCACTACCATCTTGTGGCTATAGGGGCGGCATCTTTCTGATGAAGTTACACCTAATTTGCATATTACTCTTTTATTACATAGGATGTCCTCTGAATTAGTCTGCTAGGGCTTCCTTAACAAAATATCACAGACTTGGTTACTTGAACAACAAAAATTAATTTTCTCACAAATCTTTAGGCTAGAAATCTGAGATCAGGGTGTCAACAGGTTTCTGTTCTCATGAGGCCTGTCTCCAGGGTTTGCAGATATCTGTCTTATCCCTATGTCCTCACAGGGCCTTTCCTCTGTGCCTGCACTCCTCAATGTCTCTTCCTTTTCTTATTAGGAGACAAATCCTATCTGATTAGGGAAACACCCTCAGACTTAATTTAATCTCTTTATTTTTATGTATATTTTTAATCCTTATCTGAGGATTTGTTTTATTGACTTTAGAGAGAAGGAGAGGTAAACATTGATCAGTTGCCTTTTGTGTGCCCTTTAACTGGGGACCAAACTCCCAACCTAGGCATGTTCCCTGATCAGGAATTAAACCTGCAATGAAGCTCTGTATTGAATAGAAAACAAAGGCTAAGATAGATGAAAATCAAAGAAGTAACTGTAACTGCTGATTACTTAAAACTAAACTTGTCGAAATCAAGGGTGTAGCCGCACACGCCCCAGCCCGGCGTAACTCTCACTCCCCTTTGTTAGTACCGGTTTCTTTGTTTTGCAATGCTTGTACAGTTCACCCTGCCGATTCTAAGAAACAGCCAGCAATGGTGCTTTGTAGTTTATACAACTAAAAGGCTTGCTGAATACCTGGTTGGGGCTGCAGTTTCAGTCCTCGCTTCGGTGGGGTACTGGCATTGCAGACGCTGGCCAGCTGAATAAAGGCTCCTAAGTTCTAGCCTTTGGCTCTGGTGGTCATCTCTCATGGGTTGCCCATAAGAGCTCAACCATGGGTCAGGGAAAGACTTCATTTACTTTTAATTACCTCTTTAAAGGCTCTGTATCTACATTGGGAGTTAGATTCAATCATAAAAATTTGGAGTCCATAACAAAAACTAATTTATTTTATTGTATATTTTATTTTAAATCACTGTTGTTGTCATAATAGGTAATAATAAATACAAATTGCCCTTTGGTCTTAAAGAGGTATTAGATATCTTTAAAAGACACTAAACATATCAAGGGTTATTAGAAATATCTCCAGAATTTCATAAATTAAGCAAAAGCCAGTCATTCCTTTTATCTATTTCTAAAAAAAAAAAAATCTTTCTAATTTTTTTCTATGGCATTTAGAAGAACATGCTCTGTGGAGGGGTCAGAGAAAAAGAAGTCATCTTTTTAATTTGCATCATCAAAATAAGCTAATGAGATTCCCTCAGGAAGAATGAAATATACATTTAATATTTCTTATCTGAAAGTTTAAGGAAACCATAACGGCCTCTGGTCTTTACACTAGAAAATTACTGGTGAGTAATTAGCAGAGGAGAGTTAGTTCAACCACTGATTGTGCCTAAACAGATCAATGAATAATTAAGTTGGTGATTTCACCAGACCAAACTTCAAAATAAAATATTAAATAAAGCAAAAGGACAAAAACCTCAAGTAGAACTAATTAAAAAGAAATAGTTGGGGTTAAACTTTTTAAATATATTCGTAAAAATTATAACATGCTTCCTCTGTTTCTTAATGTTTTCTACAACTGCATGCTTCCTAACCTTTTTTATTTTTCTTTAGGGGCTTTAATACCTTCTTTTAGCATCATACAATCAAAATTTCACAAAACTGGTGACTCAAATGCCCTTAATATATATGTGGAATTTCTAGGTCATGCAAAATGTGCACTGTACAGAAGCATGTGGGGCTGAAATTCAGCTTGCACCTAACAGGCCAAGATAAGGTCCTGGTGCTGGGGAGGGGGGTAGAATCTAAGGAAGTCTAGTCTTTCCTTTCCCAAAGCTGCCATTCTTTTGCCAAACCCGATACCAAACACATAGTCTGTACCTGACTGCCAGGGAGGATGTATATTTTCTAATTTTCTCTAAGGACAGAGCATAGTTGTTCTGCATAAATGGAACAGATAGCCCAGGCTGAGTGAATATCAGCCTTGAAGAATATTGTCTGGCCCTGGCATTTGGACTACAATCAATATCTGCTTATGTACTTCATGTAATGTATGTATGTATTTACATATAGAGAACAGATCTTATTTATGCCTTTAAGCAGAAAACAAATAATAAGAAATATATTTTTAAATTTCTATAGCCAAATACAGTCATTTGATTGTTTAAATCCAGTCTTCTTATTGAAATCATCATTTCCTATCAGTAAGAAAAAGAATGTTTGAATTATATATTAGAACATATCTTTAGTCTGTAATTTTATCCATAAAGGAACAGCCAATGGCTACAGTTGTGAATAAGACTATCTCTCTGTATTTTACAGGCTCATTTGGAAGTTAGTGATATCATAGGGTGAAAAGCCTGACAGGCGAGGGAATACGCCCAGTGTAACAAACACACTCATCTTTTAGATCAATGGGTCTTAAAGTCTGATGCCAACAGGAATCCTTGGGTAATCCTTTAAAATTAAGACTCTGATTGAGTAATTTTAGTTGCTGACAGATATTCTGCATCTCTAACTTGATACTAGGTTTTACTGATATGGCTTGTTGTCGCAATTGTAAAGATCAAGGCTCCAGACTATGTCCCAAGCACAAGGCCCTAGAAGTAGCCATCAACATGTATTTGCACCTGCTTGACCTGGGTCAGTGGCTGAGTGTCAATCTATGGCACAGGAGGCCAAGATGATTTGATTCTCAGTCAGGGCACATTCCTGGATTGTGGGCTTGATCCCCAGTGTGGGGCATGCAAGAGGCAGCCAAGCAATAATTTTTTCTCATCATTAATGTTTCTATCTCTCTCCCTCTCCCTTCCTCTCTGAAATCAATGAAAAAATACCTAATAAAAGAATAATATTGAAATTGACCATTTCTATGTGACACCTAAGCCATGCCCACCAGCCAATCAGAGTGTCTATATAAAAATTAACCCAGCCAAGATGTAGGCCAGCAGTCACAGAGCTAGAGTAAACAGGAGGTTTCCATTGCACCAAGAATAAACTGTCTGCCTAGGCCAGCTGAGCCTCTCTCTGCTCACAGCAACATAGTTGCAATTATAGAAGCCACAGAGCTGAACCAAACAGGAGGCTTCCATTGCACCAAGAATAAACTGTCTGCCTAGGCCAGCTGAGCCTCTCTCTGCTCACGGCAACATAGTTGCAATTATAGAAGCCACAGAGCTGAACCAAACAGGAGGCTTCTGTTGCACCAGAGATGGAGGAAACTGCCTGCCTAGGCTGGCTAGGCCTCTCTCTGCTCAGGGCAACATTCTTTCAATTATAGAAGCCACGGAGCTGAAGCCAATAGGAGGCTTTGTTACCTGCCTAGGCCTCAGCTTAAAGCAACAGTTTCAATTATAGAAGATAAACAAACCCCAGAAACCTGCTTCCAGCCAGCCTTGCTGGGACATTGGGTCAATGGGAGCTATGGGCAACCTGAAAGCCTGAAAATGGCCCTCAGCCTTGCACCCAGGCTTCCCAGGCACCCCAGTAGGGACTCGAACCTTGAAGGGACTGTGGGCAGCCTGAAAACACCCCTCAGCTCCTCACCCAGGCTTCCCAGGCACACTAATAGGGACCCAAAACCTGAAGGAACTGTGGGCAGCCTGAAAGCCTGAAAACAGGCCTCAGACCCGCACCCAGGCTGGCCACATCCCAATGGGGTGAGGGTCCACACTGGGGAGCTTGGCCAGCCTGCAAATAGCCATCAACTCCTCACCCAGGCTGGCCAGGCATGCCAGCAGGTGGACATCCCCTGCAGGGGCCCAGACTGCAAGAGGGCACAGGTCGGGCTGAGGGACAACCTGGGTGCACAAATTTTTGTACACTGGGCCCCTAGTATTAAAATAAAGAGAAGGTACTAAAAATTTGTATTTTAGACATTTTAGGGCCCCACTGGGTCTCTCTTTTGGTTTGCCTACTATTAAACTTACAGGCATTTGTCTTTAAGGGTATCTATGCAGAGTTGACACATGCTCTGGGATATCCTCACTTGCAAGCAAAGATTTCCCTTACATGATGTGTAGTTTAGGGTGGACAAGGGGCCAGCTTATTTGTATCACCATGTTAAATGAGGAATTCAAAGGAACTCAAGAATCCTAAATACAAATTAATTTTCCCAGGTCATTAGGATATATTTATCAAGGTAGGAGATTCAGACATATTTGACAGTACAGCTTATTAGCATGATTTGCAATTTTTAAATATTAAGATCTATTCTGTGCAGGCTTCTATTTGATCTTTTGTTCTATACCTTGCAGATATTAGGGTTGGCCTGCCAATGGGTGTGAACATATCATAACATGTAGTTCCAGTTATAATCAGAAGAAATGATTCCTAGGGGTTACTAGAAGGCAGTTCTCTGCTAAAACAGAAGACATACAAACACACATAGATATAGACAGTATTGTCATACATTCAATAGTCATAGTGATTACTTATTTAAGGACTTACACTCTAAGAGTAAGATCTTGGAGGAGTAGGGGAAAAGCAATAAATTAGGGATATCTGTATTCCATAAATATTCCGTTTTCTATGTAATTGGGGGAATTAAGGACACAGTTGAAAGTACAAAGACAATTTTCCTACTGGCACCAGGTTGGTTCATTACTATCCTAGGCAACCTGAGCATTTCATCATGTTAAATATTACTATACTATTCCATAAAGAGAATTTCTGTGTCACAAAGGATAAATTAGTCATAATTTGAAGAGCAGTATTGAACCTTATATTTTGAATTTTATGTACAAATTTTGAAAATATAAGATAATATTAAAAGAATTCACCAGAAAGGTAGAGCAAGATTCATATTTTATGTTTGAAGTTATTGGGCTTTTAGTAAGGGTTCTAGTGTCAAAAAAAAGACACACAGCTTTATTGCATTCATTTTGCTTTTACCCTAAATCCGGGAGTTAATCATATAAGCAGATCAGACAACCATAAAGAACAATATTGTGTTAGGATAATTCTGAGTAAACGCATCAGGAAACTGTTGAGACTTTTAGATAGGATAGTGAATGTCAAAACCATTTTGCCTCCAGCCACTCCTTCATCTTCATGTTCCTCTAAAAATAGAAATGTAGAAGAGTTCAATGATTTAGGACCTGGTTCCTTCTAAGCTGTACTTCTGAGCTCATGCATACTTAATATCTAAGTGACATTCACAGTAAAAATATTTTTATTATGTTCATATTATTTCACCTACACTGCATAAGTACACTGGGATAATAAACCCCTCAGTTCTTTCAAAATAACTTTTTTATGTAATCATTAAAGGGAGAAAGTATTGGCACAGATTCAATGAGACAGGAGATTAGTTTTACCTTTGGGCATGGTATGTAAACCCAACAAAATCTCCTAGACTTGGAGATATTTTTATTTCCTTATAATTCTATGTGATTGTATAAATTTAAAAAATAAAGAAAGAATACAAAGATTAATGAATAGTCTTCTTAAAACAATGTAAGAGAAAAATGTGAAAATATTTTTAATAAAGTGGAATTCAAGACCCTCTGTTAAATACAGAATGCTAATTTGGCTTTTATTTAAAAAGGAAGCTCCTTGCAAACATTATAATAAAACAATAAGAAACGTTTAGTGTTCTTATAATTCTTACTATATAAATAATTATTCTTAGCTACCTTACGCTACATATTCAATATATGCAATGTTGTTTGAAAATATGTAAATCAAATATTTCTCTGGTCTATAACTTCAGTTTAAACACCTTCACATACTACTCTTTCCTGTAATGCTCAACAGATAATCAGAGGAAATATGAAAAAATTCTAATAACAAATCGATCACATTGTAAAATTGTGGGAAGATAACTAGTAGATCACTGGAAAGGACTAGGCTTTCCTCTGCATAGAAAGGCAACTAATTTAAAGATGGACACACTTTTTTAAAATATATTTTATTGATTTTTTTTACAGAGAGGAAGGGAGAGGGATAGAGAGCTAGAAACATTAATGAGAGAGAAACATCAATCAGCTGCCTCCTGTACACCCCCTTACTGGGGATGTGCCCACAACCAAGGTACATGCCCTTGACCGGAATCGAACCTGGGACCCTTGAGTCCGCAGGCTGACGCTCTATCTACTGAGCCAAATCAGTCATGGCTGGACACACTTTTAAATAATTATTTTCCTGTTTGGTCAGTCAGTCAAGACTTATCAAATTAGTGATTTATTCCTATTTTCTTTTTCTACCAAATGTTTTACACTTTAGTATCCTGAGATATTTAATGCTCACTCCTGAACTGGCAAGTCGGTGCTCAGGCAGACTATGACTTTTAGCTGTATCATTTAATTTTTCAGCTGAGCTTTAGGTAATAAATCTGTTGTCAGCCTGTCTATTTGTGTCACTGAGACACATGAGGAATGAAGCTGTGAGACAAGCAATCCAAAGCACATTCTTTGCTTCATAGCTAAAAGCAACAAATCAACAACTAAATAAAAATGCCTGTCTCCTACACATTGCAAAATGCATGTTGAAACCGTTAGCAGATTTTTCTTTACTTCTAAGAGGTGATCTATATGAAATAGATCAGACATTTGCCAAAAAAATCTCATATTTTTGCAATGATTTTGTCCTAGACATTACTAAATAATTATAAGAATCAATGGAAGAAAACTTAATTTGGAGTTCTACAAGTAAAGCAAAATATTTAAAATTTTTCTCCATGACACTAAGAAGCTAAATGGGTTCACAGAATGAGATAGAACTTTCAGAAATTTATCATAAAAATTTGAGAAATCATTTAACTCCACTGGTGTCTGTTTCATCAACTGAAAAATGAGGCAAAGAATTTTAGGTGATTTCTAAGGTCACTTTCAGCCTGAACATGCTTTGCCACTCAATATTATAAATCACACACTGCCTCTCATTCACACATACATGGCTTGAAGATGATTATCAGTTAGAGAAAGCTGCAGAATTAAGGTATGCCACTAATTTTATACTGCAATTAATATGTTCATTAAATTTTGTCATAGATAGAAAATTCTTCAATTTCACCTTCACCACTTAGCTTGAAGTTAGCCAGAAAGTGCTTTCCAAAAAGCATATTTTCATTTGCAAAAACTGATATTCTTTTTATCTCTCTCTGTTGAGCTATGCTGAATATAATCAGCATGCCTAATGAACTGTAGATCTCACACCTGCCTCTGCACCCTATATGACAACCTCTTCTCATGATGCACGTTCTTTTCTCTTCCATGCATTTTGTTAGGAATGTAAATGTTTTCCTTAAGAGTGGTCAGTCATGGATATCACTGCCTGTACTTAGGCCCCAATGTGACACCGTTTATTCTTGTATGCAGAGGAAGAATTTTTATGACATGCTGAGCATTTATTTACAGGGGCTGTCCAGCATTTAAAAGAGCTCTGTTAACACAAACAGGACTTCAGGTTCTTCTCATTTACGGTCTGATGAAAATCGAACAACGGTATGCATGCCAATGAAGGCCCATGGGTTTTTCATATATTTTCTTCCTTCTCCCTCTGTCAAACATCAGTATTCTCTGAAGTGAATACACAGTCCTCTATCAGGAACCATATCCTCTGGGTGGCAAGAGGCCAAAGGAACATGAGCTTGACCTGACCTTATACGTTTGCAACATTTTTGCAGCCTTGGAAGAATATTAGGCAAACTCCAAAAAGCAAGCAATCCAGAAGAAAGTCAAGAGAACAGATAAAATGTAATGTGCTAACTAGAGAGATATTTTTGAATTCTTCTAAATTTAAATATTGCCCAAAGCAGTTCTATGAAAATGGTATAAGAAAGTCTGTGTGTATTTGTGTGCACATATATGTGCGTATAGTCACACATATACACACACATATAAACATACACATTCATATATACACTACATGTAAACACATATATGTATACACATATGTGCATCCACACAATTTGTCAATTTATATTGCAGAGTGTGTGACACAATTAGGTTTTTAACGGTTATGTATTACTGTTATTTGATAACATTTTTGGAGCACCTAGAGCACCAATATATACACTAAGAAACACTGAAGAGAGTACTCTAACAAAATATTAAGTCAGTATACATAAATCGCTAGAGATAATTATATGTAGGGTATACAGCTGTGGGTGGAGGCCATTCTCTTTACCTGCTACAATAGGAAAAGATTTTTCTTTTTGTAAAGACAAGTCCTCTATCTTTTCTCTAGAAAAAGTTTAATCCAAAATGTTTCCAATTGAACACAAGTTGATTTTCTTAACTTTTATTTGAAACCAGAGAAAGTATGTATTAATCACACTTTCTTATAAGTATGAAGTATTTTTGTAGTTTTATTGACCTAAATTAACACCTTCATTCTATAAAAAAATAATATAAATTTAATATAATTTGAAATGAATCAAAGTTATTATTTATGGACATTTTCTTGTGCCTAACAAGGGTCTTTTAAAAATCCACCTTTTTATGTTAATAATAATTGAAATGGTTTCCAAAAAAATCTGATTCCAAAGCGATCTTTTATTTATTATATTTTAAATCTGTTATAAGTATATATGTTATCTTTATCCTGGAATTAAGTGGATTGTAATAATAATTCAGAATCTTATAAATAATCAGAATTCTTTACATAGCAAAGTAGCTATTTGCCCTACTGTTAAATACAATAGAAAGGAAAATGGTACTTAGTAAGAATTTTTCAGGAAGACTACAAAAAGGCATGGTTTTTATTGAAATTCCAAAACAAGGCCAGCTGACAACAAGAGATTTACTAACAGCGGTTATATAAAAAGCTCAGTGCAGCCGCGGGCAGCCTGCAGACACGATGACTGCCTGACAAATGGCAGGGCTCCGGCTAGGTCTAGGATTGGAAGCAATTCCTGAATTAATTGGAAAGATTGTCAAAGGCACTACCATTCCCCCAAAGTGGAAACTGGCATAATACAATCTAAAAATTGGATTTCTAGGAAAAATACACGAGTCAAGTTAGCAAGAAGTTATTGTGTACCTATTATGTCCCAATATTGTTCAAAGCACTCCATGGGATAGAAAGTAAATATTGTATTTGTCATG
Source organism: Murina feae (assembly GCA_004026665.1). Lineage (NCBI taxonomy): Eukaryota > Metazoa > Chordata > Mammalia > Chiroptera > Vespertilionidae > Murina > Murina feae. The sequence goes on along the minus strand of PVJC01005870.1, from coordinate 45,473 downwards.
TTCTCCTCATGGGAGTCTGAAATCTTATTAGAAAAGATTTATATACATAAGACAATCAGAGACCAGCCTCATCTCTCACCCACAGATCCTGTACACTCTGGTCCATTCCCACTGGCATACCTTTTACTCTTTGAATGTGTAATGTTCCTTCCCTCTTCAGATTCTCTGCATATGGTTAGCCTTGTGAACTCTGATTTTTCCATTAGATTTCAATTTAAATATTTATTTTTCAAAGAGGTTTCTCTCAAACTTCCCTTCAATAGAATCTAAATTAACCACTACAGTTTTATTCTTTTACTAAAGGCCCCATGCACTTGTGGGGAGGTAGGGGGAAGCATCCCTCAGCCTGGCCTGTACCCTCTCGCAGTCTGGGAGCCCACAGGGGATGTCCAACTGATGGCTTAGGCCCCTCTCACTCTGCAGGAAGCAACCCCAGCAGCCCTATTTGGGGACTGTGAGTGGCTAGCCCTGCCCCAAATTGCCCAGCCTCTGTCACTGCCCATGGCATCCCTCTGTGGGAGGCGACTGGGCGGGTGATTAGGGGATGACACCAACCCCCATCACCCTGCCTCTGGTCACCGCCACCCTCTTCACCCCATTGCCATCCCCTCCCTTTGGCCTCTGGCATGCACATTGGCTGGCCTGGCACCAACTGCTCGTCAGCCCCACCTCCTGCTGACAGGTTATTCTGCAGTTTAGTTGATTTGCATATTATGCTTTTATTATATAGGATGACACTCCATATATTCCTTCAGTTTATCACATTTAATAAGTATGTATTTAATTTGTTGGTTATTGATTTTATATTTGCCTCTTCTACAAAGGCATATATGTGTCTGATTTTCTAGGCATTACATCTCTTCACTTTACAACATGGTTTCTCAAAGTCAGCATTATTTACATTTGGTATCAGATAATCATTTGTGTGGTAGGCTGCTTTGTGCATAGTAGGGTGCATAGCAGCACTCTTTACTTCTACTCTACAGATACCAGTAGATATTTGTCATACCTGAGGGAATTTGTCATTCCCTCAGGTGTGACAAATAATAATATCTCCAGATATTGCCAAATGTCTCCTGAGGGCAAGAGTGTCCCAAGCTGAGACCTACTATTCTACACTAGTGTCCAACACATAATATAAATTTACTAAATACTTGTTGAATAAATAATGGAATGAATGAACTGATATAGGCATCATACAATCAAATGTTAGACTAATGTTAAGTTGTGTGCTAATGTTAAGTTGTCAATTTCATAGGGTTTTTATAAGGATTAAATGTGATAATGCATTGAGGATATTTGGCTCAGTTCCTGGTGCATGTCAAAGCTTCAGTAAATAATTATTACCTGTACTGTTACAGATGAGCTTTACTAGTAAGCAATAAGAAACAGACTATTGACCATCATTATGGATTCCTAAAGAGTAGAATTTTTAAAAGATTGATTTTATATGATATGTAGGATGATTAAAAGATAAGGACTCCAAAGGTTAGTATCAATGGAAGAATACAGGCATAAAGACAAGTTAGCAAATAGCATGCAATTAAAACTATGACCCAGTACTAGTTGAAAGCCACTGTTCTAGTAATAGCCTGGGACCCTCACAACTTCTGGGATAGTCAAGCATCTGAGAGTTGCTAAGGTCTACACTAGAGAGAGAGGCCAGTGACAATGCCTACCCCAATCTCCTTTACTCTCCCTGTTACACCTTCTACCGCTCACACTTACTGAAAGTTCCCCCTGGAACATCAGCCTCACTCCTGTTCTCTGCCTCATTTCCCATCTCACAACTGATCCAACATAACTGGCCAGAAACCTGACTTCTCATTCATCAACTCCATGCACTATAGCAAATAATTGTTTAACATGATATTGCACTAGTCTTCTCTCATTTTTGGTGAGTCCTGTAACCTGTAGCACCCATTTCTTAAGACTAGAGATTCACTGAGTTTTTATTTATTTTTTATTGCACTCTTAGCTTACTTCAAAACAGTATATAAAAATAAATTCTCAATAAATATCTCATTCATTGCATCTGAACATTCAAATGACATAATAGATGGAACAACTGGGTAAATATTATTAATGACATAAAGTTGTAATAAGTAACAAAATAAAAATATATTCACGTGGCCTGCAGGTATAGGGCCAAAACTGGCAATCTAATGCCTCATGCAGCTCCTGCTTGCCACTTCTACTTATCCTGGCCCCACTCCATCTGCCACTGCGCTTAATAGGCTCGCTAATGCTCTGCTGCAGTCTCTGGGCTGCAGCGACCGGTAGTGACCTGGGTGTCTGGCGCCTGTCAATCAGGTGCACGCGAGCTTTCACTGTGGGAGTGCACTAACCACCAGGGGCAGCTCCTGTGTTGAGCATCTGCCCCCTGGTGGTCAGTGTGCGTCATAGTGACTAGTCAACTGGTCATTTAGTTATTCAGTCGACCAGTCGCTTAGGCATTTATACTTGAGGCCCAATGCACAAAATTTCATGCACTGGGGCGGGAGAGTCCCCTAGCCCAGCCTGCACTCTCTCACAGTCCTGGAGTCCTCAGGGGAGTGGGTCTAAACCACATTCTGGCCTTCCTCTGCAGAAGCTGACCAGACAGGCGATCAGGGGATGGCCCCACCTCCATCACCCCATTGCTGCTGCCTCCTGGCCTCCCTATGCAGGAGGCTAGAATAGGGAATGAGGAGACAGTGCCACCCCCATCACCCCGCCATTGCTGCCCAACCTCCCTCTGCAGGAGGCGACCAGACAGGCCGATCAGGGGATAGTGCTAGCCCCCATCACCTCTCTGCTACTGCTGGTTGCTGCCCCCACATTGCCGTTCCCTCCCTCTGCCCACTGCCATGCACCTTGGCTGGCCTGGCAGTGTCTGCCTGCTGGCCCCACCCACTGCTGACTGGTCATTCATCTGTTCAGTTTGCATGTTACCCTTTTATTATATAAGATATGAATGTAAAGTAGATATAAAACAATTTAACATAGGTGTTTTAATCAGCAATTAGGTCAATACATGAACACTGTCATGAAGCTGAAAAAGTGCACTCAATGTTAAGTTACGCTATCAGAAGTGCCCTATGCGGGTATGGCCATGGATGATCCCATACTACTAGTCATTGTGTAGACAACCCTTGAAAGTTTTATATAACCTAGGATGCCACATTTCCAAGGTATTATAAAAGGGCAAGGGAGGGTGTTGTTCATATGATACACTGGCTGACAAGGAAAGGTTGAGTCGACTGGGATTGTCTAGTTTGGAGAGAGAAGATGCTTAAAAAGAAAAGCAGTTTTCATATAGTGAAAGGATCATCGTGTAGCAGAAGAATGTATGTACTTTATGCACAGACTGCTGTAGGCGCAACGTGGTTCCCTGGGAAGAAAACGCATATGGACTCGATATAAAAACGTTGTTTCCAATAGTCAGTGTAATATCGATATGGAAGGTCCTGTGGGATAGAGAAATGATTACTAATGATATTACTGACTTCTAAATCTCACTACCCTGCCCTACGCTGTAACAATCAGAACTGTATTTTAAATAAACAGACAAATTACGATGTTACAAAGAAAAGAAGATCCTTCACATTATTAACCTCTAAACAGGATTACGTTTTTAAATTATAGTCATGGGTTCCTAAGGAGATCTCATTATCAAAAGTTTCATGAATAACATGGGTAGCAGGAGGCAGGAGTTTTATTCCAAATAAAATTCAAGCTTTCTGTTGGGGTTTGAGAGGAGAGTAAATGAGATGATCATTATACCCAGAGCCTAGATTTCTATGATGTGAAACTAATTGATTTTAAGGGTGATGTAAGCTCGTTTATTATAAAGGACAGAGACTCCATGGAATTAATGGGCTGTGTTTCAGGATTCAGGCATGTAGGCCTAGTGCAACAGATCTATCAGTGGGAATCAGGAAGATGTCAAAGCGAGGCATCTGCTGTGGTTTCAATAACCATGAGCATCCCAGCAAGTGCTGGCTACTTCAGTGCCTATGCGTGCCAAAAGCCAAATGATACTGGTTGTTTCTGAAAGGGATAGTGTCTTTAGTTAGCCAGTAAACAGTAAAAACTTGATTGCAGTTATAATATGCAAAAATCACTTTTTAGTTAAGCCATGCAAATTCTTTATTCTTTCTTTCAACCATCCCCTACCATCAAAACACACACATATAAAAAGAAGTTAATTGGGGTATTTCTTGTTTTATTTTTTTTAAGTCTCTTTTACCTTCAAATTCTCATAAAGTTTAGATGAAATTCTTGTCACAAAGGCACACCCTCTATGGTTAATGAGCAGCTAGAATCATCTACTATATGGGTGGTGGTTTTCCCTACACTTGCCATAAAATCCTTTGTTAATTTACCCTACAGACATTCTGATTTCCCCTTCATCATCTTCACAAAAAAAACAAAAAACCTGTGAAACATGTACTCTATGTGAAGCACTAGAGAAAATACTAGGAGAGAGGTCTAAAACACAGACTTCTGTCTCTGTGCTAATAGTGAGTGCATGAAACTAGAATAAATATAGTAGCACATACATGAATCACTTGGCTTCTAAAACCCAGTTCACTAATCCCTGGTACAAACACATGGAGTACTTATATTCACTATTTCTTATACTTAATTTTCTCAAAAACAGTATGCTGAAAAACAAAAAAAGCCTTTTTCAAAGAATTTTAAAAATCCTTATTTAAAATTAAACATGCATTCCTTATGGCTAGTGAAAGTTTGTGATTTGAAAAGTAAATAAATTCCAGAAATTCCATAAAATATCAATATGTGTTTATATACTTACAAGTAGAAGTGCTAAATATAATTTAAAAAATTAAACATTGGAATATTAAAATTCAGATAGCTTCATAAATTAAGAGCATCAGATTTGTTAAAACTTCATATATCCTAGTAGTAAAGAGGGAAAACTGGTATGTAAGTACCTTTTCATTATTCTAATAATAGGAAGGGTTAACAGTAAGATAAATAGTTTGAAACCAATAAACGATCAGCAAATATTTAGCAAGGTGCAAATAAAATCAGTTCTCTTGATATTTGAACTTTTGCTCTACCGAGGAAAAACTGAAGAATTTAGCTTAAGTCAAAATGAGACTCAAAACATAATTGTTTAATACAGGAATAAAGGACAGGCATCTTTATATATATTGATTTCAGAGAGGAAAGGAGAGGTAGAGAGAGATAGAAACGTCAGTGATGAGAGAGAATCATTGATTGGCTGCCTCTTGCATGTCCATGCTCCCTACCAGGGACCGAGGCTGCAATCCATGCATGCGCCCTGACCTGGGAACCAAAAGTGACCTCATTGTTCATAGGTCAATGCTCAACCACTGGGCTCCACTGGCGAGGTGGCAGACATCTATCTATCTATCTATCTATCTATCTATCTATTATCTATCTATCTATCTATCTATCTATCTATCTATCTATCTATTATCTATCTATCTATCTATCTATCTATCTATTATCTATCTATCTATCTATCTATCTATCTATCTATCTATCTATCTAATCTATGCCTAAGCGACTATTATGGCAGAATGACTGGAACAACCAGTTGCTGTGATGCACACTGACCACCAGGGGGCAGATGCTCAATGCAGGAGCTGTCCTGGTGGTCAGGGCACTCCCACAGGGGAAGCTCTGCTCAGCCACAAACCAGGCTGACGGCTGCCAGGACAGTGGTGGTGGTGGGAGCCTCTCCTGCCTCCTCAGTAGCACAAAGGATGTCTGACTGCAGCTTAGGCCTGCTCCCCACTGGCAAATGGACATCCCCCAAGGACTCCCAGGCTGCAAGAGGGATGTCTGACTGCCAGTGTAGGCCCATTCCCCCCTGGGAGCGGACCTAAGCCAGCAGGTGGACATCCCCCAAGGGGTCCCAGACTGTGATAGGGCAAAGGACAGGCTCCTAGTATATATATAAAAGCCTAAGCAACCAGTCAACTGAATGACTGAATGACCAGTCAACTGGTTGCTATGATGTGCACTGACCACCAGGAGGCAGATGCTCGATGCGGAAGCTGCCTCCTGGTGGTGAATGTGCTTCCATAGCAGGAGTGCTGCTCAGCTGACCAACGGGCACCACAGGCAGGGCTCACAGAGACCCCAGCAGAGTGTCAGCGAGCTTATCGAGTGGTGGGGGTGGAAGGCGCAGAAGGGCCATGATGAGCAAGAGTGGCAGGCAGGAGCAGCAGGCAGCGTTGTTTTGGGCCCAATCCCCACAGGCTATGCTGAGGGACCCCACCGATGCATGAATCCATGCACTGGGCCTCTAGTCTTTTTATAAACAGGAATTTGATAGTTAAATACAAATTTTCTCTTATGATGCTTGTAATTCTATTCACACAAATGACACAAAAGTAGAGTTGCTTTAATAACCTAGGAAGGGTATTAATGTGGTTAGAAAGATTTTATGATGAACTTTTCAGACACAACAATACAAATCATTCAACAAAATATTATTAAAAGTTCTAATGGTTTTATACTTGGACACAGTGATTGCTGACAGATCATGACATCCATGTTCATCACAAGCTAATGATTTTGCCTTCATCTATTTAAATGATTTCATTTTAATATTTCAGAAACCAAGAAGCCATAGCAAGTAAATTATATAATATATATATATATATATATATATATATATATATATATATTTCAAATATTGCTATAGCAAATTTTCTTCTTAGCTTTATTTATATTTCTGGTGACTTATTTGCAAGGTACTAAATTTCTATTTAGTCAATTATATCATAGCTCAAATTTAAAACCCAATTATTCATTCTTGACTCATTCCAAAAAAGTAAAAATAATAATTTCTATAAAGTTATTTGAATCCAATATATTCAAAACACAATATATAATGTAAAATAGTAAAATAATATAAATAATCTCAAAATATAAAATGAAATACTAATTCAAATATTTAGCTATATATTATAAAGTGTTTGCTTATTAATTACTATTTATTTACTTCTTTAATCCTCACCCTAGGATTTTTTTTCATTGCTTTTTTTAGAGAAAGTGGAGGGGAGGAAGGAGAGAGGAAAAGAGAATGAAAGAGAGAGAGTGAGAGAGAGATGTGAGAGAGGCACATCTAGTGGTTGCCTACCACTTGTGCCCCAATGGGGACTGGGGATTGAGCCTACAACTGATGTACATGCCCTTGATCTGGAATTGTACCCATGGACCAAACACTCTAACCACTGAGAGAAACTGGAAAATAGGCCAGGGCTAATTACAATTTTTATAAATCATTAAACTATGTGCATTTCTAATCTCAGTAAGGTAAATAGTCAATAAATTCAGATATTCTGTTTCAAATTTTTTTTGGCAAACCACTGGTTTTGATTAAAGAAATATCTTTTGTTTTAGGTACTTAAAACTACAATAACTTAGGACGTCAAATTTTGAAATCACTATGGGAAAACAGCTGGAACTTTTACATTTGCTTTTAATTCCTCTTCCAATCTTTTGTGGGTAAGGGGGAAGGGAAAGCTCAGAATGACGCTAACCTGTCTGCCTCTCCACCCTCATCTCCCCCAGCACCTCCTTTCCTTTGGGCTGCAGGCTCCTTCTGACTTTTGGTTCATTTTCTCCCACTCCGTACCTCTATACTGGAGGCTCTTGCTGCTTTCCTCTGTTCATCTCCTTGATAGCCTTCAACTCTCTCTTCAAATATCACATCTGCTTCCCCCTGTTAGGTCAGAAAGGGGGTCTAGGGGTTGACGCATGCCTCCACAAGGCAGATGGTGACACAGATACTGGTCCCTCCTTGGAATGCCCCCACAAGGTCAGCTACCAGACAGAGGACACAGATTCCCTCCTGAAAACCTGAAGACCCCCAGGCGGGAACGCCCACAGCTCAGCTCCCTGTCCTCACTGAACCGCTGTATAAAAAGCGCCCCTTACTCCCTCCTGGCAGGAGTCTACAGGCTGACCCCAAGATCTGTGGATTTTGCCCAGGAGCGGGGAGCACAGAATACATTTCCCTCCTTTAATCTGTCTGCCTATCTGACTCAGTTTCCTCCTGCGCTGCGAACCTCACACCTCCCACCCCCAGTTTTTTTGAGATACATTTACTTTTAACACTGTGTAAGTTTAAGGTGTACAATGTGATGATTTGATAAGCATAAAAATTGCACAATGATTAACACAATAGGTTTAGTTAACACCTCCATCGCCTCACATGCCACTTCTTTGAAAATTCTTTCTTTATCCTTCAGACAAAGCATATGCTTGTCAAAGCCTGGACAACTTTTCCTTCATCACACTGGTAGAGTGTTTTTTATTTACATTTTTGCAGTTGTATTTACATTGGTTTGGTGCATTTTTGTGGGTACCGTGTTATTATTATCTGTCTCCTCTACTAAAATGTTATTTTTTAGAGCTCAGAATCTTTTTATTTTCATTGACTATTGTTCCCAGCTTAACAGACTGCTCAACTCTTATTAGGAGTTCACCAAATAAATGAATAACCCTGTGAAACAATAGGTTGCTCATATATAACCTACTTGAATTAAACTTAGGTGGGAAGGATCCCAGAATTTTTCTTTAGGTTTTCTGAGTAAATTGATTCAATGACAAACCTCACACAAAAGTCTTAATCTAATATAATAAAAGAGTAATATGCAAATTGACTGTTACCTGAGACACCTAAGCCACGCCCATCAGCCAATCAGAGCAGCTGTATGCAAATTAACCCAGCCAAGATGGAGGCCAGCAGCTATGGAGCTAGAGCAAACCAAAGGCTTCTGTTGCAACTGCCTGCCTAGGCTGGCTGAGCCTCTGCTTATGGCCACGCCCACCAGCCAATCAGAGCAGCTGTATGCAAATTAACCCAGCCAAGATGGAGGCTGGCAGGGCGGCTCTGCACTGGGAGCCTTTGAGGCCGGCATAGCTGTGCCAGGTTTGTCAGCTCAGTGGGGGGGGGGGCGGCCTGGGGCCTCCTCAGGAGTGCCCGTCCCAGGTCCACTGCCTGGCTCCGCCCACCGGGGGCCTCCACCAGGTGTGCAGGAGAATGGGTCTTCCATGGGGCTTGCAGGAGCAGCCATACTGGGTCCGCTGCCTGGCTCTCCCCTCCCCCCCCCCGAGCCTCCGCAGGGAGTCCAGGAATGCCTGTCCTGGATCCATTACCTGGCTCTGCCCTGGGGGCCTCTGTGGGGCATCCAGGAACACCTGTTCTGGGCCTGCTACCTGGCTCTGCCCCGGGGTCCTCCTCGGGGGCATGCAGGAGCACCCGTCCAGGGTCTGCTACCTTCATCCGCCCCCCAGGGGCCTCCACAGGGCGTGTGGGAGTGTCTGCTGCACAGTGCGGAGAATTCGAAGCCAGTCTGCTGCCCGGCTCCACCCCAAGTGTGTTTGCTCATCAGCAGGGCCCCACCGAGGGATCCTGCACCAGCATCCGCCCCTGGCTCGCCACCCAGCTCTGTGCCAGGTGTGTCCCCTCAGTGGTGGGGGACCACCAGGTGTGTGGGATCGTGCGCCCTCTGGTGGGAAATGTCTAGGCCTGCATTCACCAGCCCTCCCACCTCCCAGTGCACAAACCCTGAAGGGGCTGTGGGTAGCCTGAAAATGGCCCTCAGCCCCTCATCCAGGCTGACCTGGCATGCCAGCAGGTGGACACCCCCCCCCTCCAGGTGTCCCAGACTGCAAGAGGGCACAGGGTAGCTGAGGGACTCCCACTCCCCGAGTGCACAAACTTTTGTGCACCTGGCCCCTAGTTAAAATATAACACTGAAACAGAAATTTTAGGGGAATATAGGCAGGTTTAGAGAATTTTTAGAATTGGGGTTTATGGAAAAACACAGGGCTACAGATTGGGAGAAGGTTAGTTTCCATAACACAAGGAAGCCAGGTGCAGGCAGCAGCAACAGTTGCATTTACATAAGACAAGGAGCTGGAAGTAGCCAAAAAGGTCTGTATTTACAAAATAAAGAAGAAGGAAGAAAGCCAGAAAGAAAAGGACAATGAAGGAAGAGGGCATCAGAGGTCCCATGAGGTGTTTACCTTTGAGCCCAGGAGTTACTGTAGTAACCAATCTAAGGGAATAGTGACCAATCAGAGGGGACATCAAGGCACCAGGATCTGCAGCCTTTATAAGCCATAGAGAAAGAAACTCAGCGAGACCTTTTCCCCCTCCCTACATGGGAGTCCATTCCATGGGACTCTCCTTCTCCCCATATGGGAGACTGTACTTGTTCTTTAATAAATCTCCATCTTTCTTATACTACTTTCTGTCCCTGGATTCATTCTTCGATTCCATAGGACAAAGAATCCGGGTTCCAGTCCAAAAATTCCATTTCAACACTAAAAATTTCTGATTTAGCATCTTCTTCCCCTTACCTCATATATCTCAAAGAAAGTATAGGTGTAGCAAAATTAATTCAGTAACCTAGAGTAGGAAATATACTGTCTTACTTTGTTCCTCTCCCTCTCTCACCCTCCATGTTCCCTTCCTTCCTTCCTTCCTTCCTTCTTCCTTCCTTCCTTCCTTTCTTCCTTCCTTCTTTTCTCCTTCCTTCCATTCCTTCCTTCCTTCCTTCCTTCCTTCCTTCCTTCCTTCCTTCCTTCCTTCCTTCCTTCCTTCTTCCTTCCTTTTTTCCTTCCTTCCTTCCTTCTTTCTTTTTTATATGCTTAGGATATAAAAGCCCTTCACAGAGAGCAGCACTGATGTCTTTATAATTCTGTAGTTCTGTTTGGATTGGAGTTTCTTTAGATACTTCCTCTTCCTATCTAGTAGATGAAAATGATTATTTTAGCTTTGGGAAAAGTTTTGTTTTTGTAATTTTTTCCCCTCCTAGAGCACCCCCTTCTCAATAATCTAGATACATTTCCAAGCAAGCACACTGTAACCTTGGTGAATCTATCTATGAGAACACTCACATAAGCTTGAAATTAGTATGCCCCTGGAGACTACCCTATTTTTCTTTCTTAATCAGACCTTTAGGTGGATAGTCAGTGTCTTAGAACAGAGCAGACAGAATTTGCAAGCTGAGTACCGTTGGCTCACAGAGTGCGTTCTTTGACACTTGGGAGAGAAATCGTGACTAAGGGACAGTGAGGCTTTACTTGTGTGCTGCCTGCCTGACCTCCTGTCCCTAGCACACAGGCAGAGGGCTCTCTTGGTTAATAGGATGAGTTTGTGGAACACTTGTCCCTTGATGCCTTGTTTGTGCCCTCAGGTCACAAGACAGACAATTTACATCCATTTACCTGACATTCTTTATAACTCAAAGGCCACCAGTTCAGTCCCAGGAAGCCTGACCCTAAATGGTTTGATAAACAGTCAGGCAAGAAATACTGCATTAACACAGTTCTTATATCAGGCAAGAGAAAAACCCACAGAAACGTAAGGTATACTCTACATTCTTTCTTCTTTTAACATGCTTTTGATCTGGTATTAGTGCTTTACTTGTAAAATCTGATTCAACTGAGATTAAATACAGAATAAAATTATGTGTGTTTTCTAAATAATCTAGCCTTAAGATTGTGTAAACCACTTCTGTCAACATGTCAGAAAAGGAGAAGTATTTTATAACTTTTTATGTTTATGTCATAAATTTGGAGGATTTTAAGATCAATTGAATTAGTGGCTATATGAAATTTTTAATTGTAAATTTTTTGATACATAAAAGTTACCAGAAATTCAAGGAATTAGCTCATCTTTTGTCTCCCGACGGATCTAAATTATATGTCACTTTGAGAGGCTGGTATTTGAATAATTAGAGTAGAGGTTTATTTTGACCTAAGTACTGAGTATTAGTGTTATCAGATTGGGCGCCTTTAGCCCATAATATTAAGAAAACTTAGAAGTAAGTTTTAGAGTGATGGAGGTTTTACTTGCTTTTTCATTTTCACTCGACTTATTTTTTATGAACTCTATGAGATTTTAAACTTATTGTCCCATACTAAATTTCTGCTTCATTCATTCAAAAAATGTTTACTGAACACCTACTGTAAGTTTTGTGGAAACTATAGTGACCCGAAGAGAAAACTTTTGAATTCATAAATCTTATTTTCAAGATAAACATACATTTTTAAGTAGTAAGAGAAAATCAATCAATATATAAAATAATCTCAAGTAGTGCTGAGAACTATGTTTTTCGAAAAGGAAATATTAGGGTATAGAAGATAATGAGTGGTGCTAATTTAGAATGAATAATCAAAGAATGCATCTATGAGAACATAAATCGGGCGTGAACTCTGTGTGGATCCCAGGGAATATTTTTCATGCATAGGAAACAGCAAGTGCTAAGGTCTTAAGGAAGTGAATCATTTTACATATTCAAAGTAGCAGGGAAAAGGTCAGTGTTGCTGATGGTGATTTTGAGGAGGAGGATCTTGTAGACTTAAAGGCAGTGGGATGCAGTTAAAGAGGGGTTAGGAATTTCCCAGGTTTCATTGCTCATTTCAATCACTTGCCAAATATTTACCAAATAAAAATCTGAAATAGGAGTCACTGCCTTGAAAAATAGAAGAGCAGAGCCGCTGTATCAACTAATGATTAAATGAATATTGTTTGAAAATAAGTTCTCTGCTCTCATAAAAATTGGGCAGTGACAATTATCAGAGAAAGAAATAACTTACACTCCATTTCTCTCCTATCCCCATACCAACATACATAAACTTTAAAATCAAGTGATGGACATTTATTATTTTAGCTGGTTTTTGTGATTGCATGCTACAGAGACTCACTCATGTTGCTCTAAGTGATGGGAAATTTATTATGTAGAGAAAAACACACACGATTTAATAGAAGCACTGATAGGGCAGATTCTTCCTTCTGTGGGAGAATTATTATTCAACTCCAGAAGCTGGAAATTCTTGTTCAGCAAAGCACTTTAATGCCCAGTTTGGTAGAAAGGTCAGACCTTCTACACACTTAGACTAACTAAATAGGACCGACTAACTGGACACAAAGACCACGGAATCACTCTGCCTTGAAAAATCCCATGTCAAGCTTGCAAGCAGAAGGGGAAAGGGGATCCGTTCATGGGTGAGAAGCAACTAAGCTTAAGAAAGGCAAGAGCAGAGTAAGAAAGGGAGAAAGAACAGGGGCCGAAATAGAGCTGGCCACAGTAGTCACCCGAGTGTTCTGCTGTGGAGAGTGGTTCTCTCCATGTCTCTTCTCTCTTGCTAAATAAACATCTTCCTCCCCTCTCTTCTTTGTTTCATATGTGTCTGCCGCAGAGGTAACATTCCCCTCAACTTCAGATCATACATGGCCATCATGCTGCACTCCTTTAAGTGTTGACATTTCATGATTAGTTTCACTGCTGTTGATTTTTACTCTCAGTGCTCCTTTTTGTTTGCAAATTGCTAAGACACCGAGTTTGCTTGACTTGGATCTGAGCTGAACTATGAAGAAATGATGGAATGTAGTGAATGACTAGAGCTTGAGAAACGAGAAGAATAGAATAATAAAATGTCAGTAGCAGAACACAGAACAGGAATTTGGAAATCATGTTTAATGAACACTGAGTGAGACATAATCTTAGAGTAAGGGTTGTGTTTGGGACACTTGAGATTGGACAAAGGGAGGCAATTTCAGTCATGCTTCCTACTTCCTTATAGAAAAAAAGGAATATACACATTATTCTATAATTTATTTTTTAGTTGACATTTCCAGAACAACAACAAAAAATAGATTTATTTTTAATTAGGAAAAGTAATTTATACGTAACAGGAATCCAAGGAGGCTTATCAAGAGTGTCACTCATTCACATACAGGATTCACTGAGGCCGTATTTGTGGTTCTGTATCCTCTCCACTAGGACTGAAGAAAATTTGTAACATAGCATTGGAAATGGGGAACATTAGTGCTGGAAATGCCCTAGAGAACATCTAATCTAATGCTTTTATTTTACACATGAGGAATCTAAACCTGGAGGAGAGTGCTTGAGTTTACTGAGGCCACAGTTTATTGAAATTGCAGCTGAAAAGAGAATACAGGAGACTTCTGTCCCATAGCAGCATCACCATTATATCATGTTGCTACTCCATCATAATGGTATAAACTTTAACAATAATAACAACAAACCTAATCAACATATTAAACATGTAATCTGTGATGATTGTGTATCAATTTTATTTATATTTATCATCAGGGCTTGGGAATTTGCTAGTCTAGGGATGCATGAGACAAAGGGATACTACCCAATAATCTATTCTGTCTTTTGTGTATTACTGTTGATTCTAATCTCTCACTTCTTTGAAATTGCTCTAAAAGATTTAGGCCTTCACATTGTGTTGATGTTCTTTAGGCAAAAATTACACATCTCTCCTTATTTTGTGATAATCAAAACTGCTTTTTAACTGACCAATGCTCATATTTTACAAATGCAAGAAAAATTGTGTTCATTTTTTGAAAAAAAATCTATCTCTGCTTTTTACCTGCATATCCTTTATGCCCAACACTTCCTAATGCCAATTTCAAAAAGATCTTTAGCCTTTTGCTGCTCTTTTAAAAATAATATTGAACTGATTAGGGTTAATAAAATAATATAGGTTTTAGGTGAACAAATCTATAATACCTCATCTGTATATTGTATTGGTATACCAGAAGTTAAGTCTCATTTCATCACCATTTATTGCCCCTTTACTGTCCTCTACTTCACTTACTCCACTTTCTCTCTGGTAATCACTATACCGCGGTCTGTGTCTATGAGACCTTTTTCCTTTGCTTAAGGCCTTCGCCTTTTGCACCCAGCCCCCAACACTCCCCCCCCCCCCGACATCTGTCAGTCTGTGCTCTGCATCTATGAGTCTATTTCTATTTTGTTTATTAGTTTATTTCATTCATTAGATTCTAAATATAAGTGAAATCATAGGGTACTTATCTATTTCTTACTGGCTTATTTAATGTAGCATAATACTTCCACCACCACCCCTTCCGCCCCATCCATGCTGTCACAAAAAAATAAGATTCCTTCTTTTCTATGGCCCAGTAGTGTTCCATGGTGTAAATGTACCACGGCTTTTTTTATCCACTCATCTACTGATAGTCACTTGGGCTGCCTCTAAATCTTGGCTATTATAAATAATGTTTCACTGAACATAAAGGTGCATATATTCTTTTCAATTAGTTTTGAGTTTTTTCAGACATATTCCCAAAAGGCGGATCAGTGGGTCATAAGGCAGTTCCATTTTTAATTTTTTGAGGTTGATCTATGCTGCTTTGCACAGTGGCTGGTGCTCTTTACATAGAGTGAAATGCATCAAGCATTTTTCACATGTGCCAGTTTTGCTTCTTTATGATATCAGAGATAATTGTTCCGGCCTTGGGGAAAGAATGTACTTTTTGCTACAAATGTTAGCTGCAGAACAATCTAAGTAAAAAATGACCTAGTGGTGAAGTCTTATGTTTCTTTATTTTATCAATTATTGAAGAAAAAAAATTTCTTTAGCACACAGAAAATACTAAAAATGTCAAAATAAAATCATGCAAATAAAGTTGAAGGTGGGAATGTGTAAACAAGTTTGAAGTTAAAAAGCCCTTTAGTACATGAAACAAAGAATTTGTCAACTGCATTTACATTTTATCTGGAGAAATTATTTCTTTTTACAAACAATAAAAAGAAAAATTGGCTTCTACTATCTAGGGAAAAGTTGAATAAAGTCTATGATCTATAAAGTACACATCCATTTCTTCTTGGAGAATTCAATGTAGCTGACTTTTACAACAACAAGAATAACCAAAGACATTGTATAGAATCAAAGAACATAAACCACATGTTATATGCACTTCAGATGTATGAGTTATAAATTACCTTATTCACATAAAAAATAACAATAAACTTATTTGTACCTCAACACCAGGTTTGTTAGAGTATTTTGCTTGGGCACTAGAAAGACACGATCAGTCTTCTTCATTCTCAGGGCAGATGATGGTAAAGTGTGAAGCTTGATATCTTTCTCATTTTTTTGATTTTGCTATCAGAAAAAGGAAGAGCAGAAAGCCATGTATTGTATATGGGGGGATCACCTCCCACTACTGGCCACCACTATCACTGGATTGTTGATTTTCTAAGATTTTCAAATATCCAAAACTCTCAATAAAAAGTACTTCATGTTTAATTTGTTAGCACTCTCCATAGGCAAAAGATTGTTCAAGGTCTATTACGAGCCAACATTGTCAATATATAGTTAGGATAACTTGGCCTTAACATGTAGAAGAATGGATAATACCAGTTAAGATTTATTGTGCAACACGTATGGACAAAGATGCTGTGCTTATATCTTACCTTCATCATGTCATTTAATTTCTACTACAATCATAGGAGGAAAGTTATGTCATAAGTACCATTTTATAGCTGAGAAATAAAGACCTAGAGAGTTAAAATTGAGGTTACATAGGTAAGTAAGAAGGTCTGATAGATAACAAATCCCTTTTTCCTCACTGCTCTTGTGCCTGACTTGAGCAGATTTAAGGCAGTTGGGGTAAGAGTAGAAGAGTAGTCATTCCTAAAGTCAGACTATTCCCTTAGCCATCATCGGACTGATTGAGAGAAAATTGAAAGAGGGGATCCAGGTTTGCCTGGTGTCTCCTGAATGATGTCTTTAAGTATGCAAATTGTGTGCTTACATTGATTTTACCTCAAGCTACACTTTCCAAAATGGCAACCTCTAGTCACCAGGGCAACTGAACACTTAAAAGGGGGCTGGTCTGAGGGAATGTGCTGTAAGTGAAAAATCATAATAGATTTTGACGACTGAGTACTAGGAAAAAAATGTAAGTTTTCTCTGTAATAATTCTCATATTGATTACATGTTGAAATAATACTTTGGATACAATTGAGTTGAATATTTCATTATAATTAATGTTGTTTTCTAAAAATACTTTTAAAAATGTGGCTACTAGAAATTTAAAATTATATCTGTGGTTCACATTATATTTTTACTGTGTAGTGATTCTCTAAATTGCTTTCTTTCAAGCCTCCTGCTTTTAAGGGTTTTAAGTGAGTTATTCTCCCTGTCTGCTTCTATTATAATTTTATGAGGAAACCAGTATCCAGAATAGATTCTTCCACTTTAAGAATATAAGAGATTTTTTTTATTTCCATGTGATCGTCTTGAAATCTCCTGTTTATTTACTATAATTATCACTAACCTCTATGTGGATAAAAAAACCAGATTAGTCCCAAGGTTTGATGCAGGATAGATAAGAGAGCCTATATAAACCTGGTAGGAATCTTGGGGCTGAACATCACCACAGATGGGATAAGCAAAATTTCAACAATTTTACCTTAAGATGAATTAATTTATTTCATTTATAGAGGTTACAAAAGCCAAAAATTTTATTTAATTCATTGGAAGTCAGAATCCCATAACTGAGACTTAATTGAAAAGACTGGGATACATTGAGAAACTAGGAGAAAATCATATAACAGTTGGTGATAATGAGAACTATAAAATTTTAATAAAAAAATGACAAAGAGAGGTATAACATAATAAAAAGTTTGAAATGTAAAAAAAAAAGTTTGAAGTGTAATACATTAAAACTGCTACTTCACCATCAAACCAGCAATGCCAGAAATCCTAAAGGGACTTGTGTAAGAAATAGGAATAGAGAAAGAAGGAGAAACACAGATATAAAGGATAAAAATGTCAACAAACAGGTGTATAGATATATATATATATTTGGCTAAATGACCATCCAACCATTTAACTGTCCCACCAGTACCTACGATGTGCAATGACCACCTGGGGGCAGACACTCAATGCTGGGGCTGCTGAGCTGCAGTGATTTGGCAGATGTGGTTCTCGGGTGACACACATGGAACCAGAGGAGGGAGCCCAAATCCAAAATTGTATAACCTGAGAACCACCCTCTCACAATCCAGACACCTCAGGGGATGTTGGCAAGCTAGTTTTGACCCAATCTCCACAAGCCAAGCCAAGGGACCCCACCAGTGTAAGAATCCATGCGCTGGGCCTCTAGTCAACTATAACTTTAAACATAAGGTTAATTCAATTATAACCTTAAACATAAATTTAATCCATTTAAGTGGATTAAATGCTCCAATAAAAAGACATAGGGTGGCTGAATGGATAAGAAAACATGACCCATATATACATGCTGTCTATACGAAACCACCTCAAAACAAAGGACTCACACTGAAAGTGAAGGGATAGAAAAATATTTTTTCAGGCAAAGCAAAATAAAAAATAAGCTGGGGTAGCAATATTTATATATGAAAAAATAGACCTCAAAGTGAAGTCCATAATAAGAGATAATGAAGGCCACTTTAAAATACTAAAGGGCTTGATACAACCAGAAGATACAAGTCTGGTAAACATATATGCACTCAATACAGGAGCACCCAAATAGAAAAAAAAAAAGATAAAGAAAAAGAAAAAATAAATACAAATATAGTAAGGGATGTTAATACCCCATTGACATCACTGGATAAATCTTTTAGACAAAAAATCAACAAAGAAAGAGTCATCCTAAATGATTTATAGATCAGATGGAATTAATTGACAACTTCAGAACATTTCACCCCAAAGCTACAAATATACATTCTTCTCAAGTGCACAGGGACATTTTCAAAGATAGACCACATATAATGACACAGGCTAAGTCTTCATAAATTCAATAAGATTAAAATCATATCAAGCATCTTCTCAGATCACAGTGGCATAAAGTTAAAAATCAACTACAATAAAAACAATAAAAACCAATTACACACTTGGATAGCATTCTCTTAAACAATGACTGAGTTACAGAGGAGATAAAAAAGAAATAAAAACCATTCTGGAAACAAATGACAATGAAAACAATCCAAAAACCTATGGGACCCAGTGAAAGCAAACCTAAGAGGAAAATTCATAGCACTATAGTCATATGTCAAGAAACAAGAAAAAACTGATAATAAATGATCTAACCCTACAACTTAAAGAATTAGAAAAAGAGCAACAAGAAAAGCTCAGACTAAGTAGAAGGAAGTAATAAAAATCAGAGTGAAAATAAATGACATAGATATCAAAAGTCAATACAAAAGATCATTAAAACCAAGAGGTGGTTCTTTGAAAGGATGAGCAACATTGATGAACCTCTAGCCATGCTCACCAAGAAACAAAGAGAGATTACCCAAATAAACAAAGTCAGAAATGAAAGAGGTGAAATAACAACTGGCCCCACAGGAATAAAAAGGACTATAAAAAATATACTATGAACAACTCTATTCCAACAAACTGGACAACCTAGATGAATGTACATATTCCAAGAAATATACAATTTTCCAAAAATCAATTAGGAAGAATCAGAAAACTGGAGTAGGCTGATAACAACTAATGAAATTGAAGCAGTGATAAAAACAACTTCCAGTAAACAAAAACTCCAGTCTGGACAACTTCACAGTGGAGTTTTACCAAATATTCAAAGAAGAACTAAAACCTACCCTCTTCAGAGTATTCCAAGAAATTCAGAAGGAAACAATACTTCCAACCTCTTTCTATGAAGCCAGGATTACTATAATCCCAAAACCAGATGAAGGCACTACAAACAAAGAGAATTATAAGCCAATATCTCTGATGAACATAGATGCTAAAATCTTCAACAAAATATTAGCAAATCACATTCAGCAATACAAAAAAGATCATATATCATGACCAAGTGGGACTTATTCTGGGGATTCAATGCTGGTACGATATCTGCAAATCAATAAACATGATATATTACATAAACAAATTGAAAGACAAAATCCACATGATCATATTAATTGATGCTGAAAAAGTAACCCACGAAATCCAGCACTCTTTCTTGATAAAAACTCTCAGATAAAGTGGGAATAGAATGATCATACCTCAACATCATAAAAGCATTATATGACAAACCTACAGCCAACATCAGTATTTACAACAAATACTAAAATCATTTCCCCTAAGAACAGGAACAATAGTGATGCTGACTTTCACCACTCCTGCTCCACATAGTACTAGAAGTACAAGCCATAGCAATTGGACAAGAAGGAAAAAACAAAAGGCATCTGATTGGAAAAGAAGAAGTAAAACTGTCATTTTTGCAGATGACATGATATTGAACATAGAAAACCCTAAAGACTCTATTGAAAAACTACTAGATTTAATAAATGAATTTGGCAACATAACAGGATATAAAATTAATACCCAGAAATCTATAGAATTTTATACACCAATAATTAACTCACAGAAAGAGAAATTTAAGAAAAAAAAAACATTTACCATAGCAACAAACAAAAATAAGATACCTAGAAATAAACGTAACTAAGGAGATAAAAGACCTGTACAAGGAAAACTACAGGACACTGAAAAAAGAGATGTAGAAAGATATAAATAAGTGAAAAATATACCCTGCTCATGGATTGGTAGACTCAATATCATTAAAATGTCCATACCACCTAAAGCAATCTGTACAGTCAAAGCAATCCCAATTAAAATACCAACAGCATATTTCACAGATCTAGTACAAATTCTCTAAAAATTTATATCAAATTAAAAAAGACCCAGAATAGCTGCAGCAATCCTGAGAATGAAGGACAAAGTTGGAGGGATCACAATACCAGATTTAAAGCTATATTACAAAGACACTGTTCTCAAAACTGCCTGGTACTGGCACAAGAACATATAGACCAATGGAACAGAACAGAGAAACCAGAAATTGACCCAAGCCATTATGCTTAATTAATATTTGACAAAGGAGGAAAGAGCATACAGTGGAGACAAGATAGCCTCTTCAATAAATGGTGTTGGGAAAATTGAACAAATAGATGAAAAACAATGAAACAAGATCACTAACTTACACCAAACACAAAAAGGAGCTAAAAATGGATAAAAAACTTAAATGTAAGATGGGAAACCATAAAAATCTTAGAAGAATCCACAGGCAACAAAATAACAGACCTATATCATGGCAATATTTTTCCTGATACATCTCCTAGGACCATGGAAACTAAGAAAAAAATAAACACATGGGACTTCATCAAAATAAAAAACTTTTGCACAGCAAAAGAAACCTTCAACAAAACAATAAGATAGCCCACTGCATGGAGTACATATTTGCCAATGTTACATCTGAAAAGGGTTTAATATCCAAAATTTATAGGCTACTCATACAACTTAACAACAGGAAGATAAACAATCCAATAATAAAATGGGCAAAGGACTTGTATGCATGCATATAAGCCTAACCAATAGACACAGAGAACAGGGGGTTGAGGGCATGACTGGGCGGGGGGTCACTGGGTAATGGGGAGATAAGGACTCATATGTAAAACCTTAATCAATAAAGAAATTAAAAAATAAAAATAAAATTTAAAAAATGGTCAAAGGACTTAAGTAGACACTTCAAAAGTAGACTTACAGACAGCCAAGAGACATATAAAAACATGCACAAAGTAACTAATCATCTGAGAGATATATAGCAAAACAACAATGAGATACCATTTCACACCTGTCAGAATGACTAAAATCAGCAAATCAACAAATGACAAGTGCTGGCAAGGATGTGGAGAAAAAAGAAACATTATACACTGCTGGTGGCAATGCAGGGTGGTGCAGCAACTGTAGATAACAGTATGGAGTTTCCTCAAAAAATTAAAAATGGAACTTCCATTTGACCCAGTAATCCCCCTTCTAGGAATATATCCCAGGAACTCAGAAACACTAATCAGAAAGAATATATGACACCTATATTCATAGCAGCACAATATACAATAGCTAAGATTTAGAAACAGTGTAAGCACTCATCAGTTGATGAGTGGATTAAAAAACTGTGGTTCATCTGCACAATGAAATACTATGCTGCTGTAAAAAATAAGGAACTCTTACCATTAGCAATCGCATGGATAGACATGGAGAGCATTATGCTAAGTGAAATAAGCCAGTCAGAGAAAGATAAAAATCACATGATTTCACTCATTTATAGAATATAATGAACAACATAAACTGATGAACAAAACTAGATCCACAGACATAAAAGCATTTGCCCTCAGAGGGAAGGCAAAGGAGGGTTGAGGGTGGGGTTCAGAGATCAACCAAAGGACTTATACCCATGCATCTGAGCATGACAATAGGGAACATTTGTTGCGGGGTGGGAGTGGGTGGGGAGAGAGGTTCGTGGCGGGGGGGAGGGGGAGGGGGGGGAAAGGAGGCATATGTAAAAGTTTCAAAAATAAAGAATTTTTAAAAATGCTAATGAAACAATTGTAAAAGCTGTTGATTAACAGAAAGACAAAGAACACCTTAAAGTTGCAAATGGCATAAGTGAAAATTATGTCATTTGGCAAAAGAATCCTTCTATTTTCATTAACAACTATTAGCAATAAAGTAATGGGTTATCACAGCCTATAAATGAGAGTTAAATTTTTGCAATCCACTTTGATTTGAAAGAAGCAAGTTAAAAACAAAATTAACTGTTATTAGATATTTATGTTACATAGCAACTAAGTTCCAGTGTATAACAAAGAAACAGTACATATTAAGAGCAAACATGTACCCAATTTGTGTATGGTAGTATCAATAATGATTCCAAGCCATTACATTAAATGTTATTAGAGTTATTAAGGATTAAATTATATTTAGCAAAATCAGACAGTTAAATGTTATATGTTAAGAGATTAGAAATGGCCATTCCACTTACAAAAAAGTGAAGGTTTTTACAACTACTAAGAATTTACATGTCCGGTACTGCTAAATAGCACTCAAATAGAAAGCAGGGAATGTTGAAAAGCCAATTTCAAATAATAATAACAGTACAACTTCATTAAATTCATAGATATTGAATGATATCTTACTACAAGCTATACACGCTTCAAGTTTCTATAGATTTGGCAGAAAACAAGAGGAGCTGTTATAAAGACAAGAAAGATTGTGGATTGTGGAGAAATGGTCATAATTATGTGAGAAGGTAGTATGCATTGAATCAATTCTGAATCTAAACTAATAAAAGCAAAATAGTAAAATTAACCGTTTCTCCGAGACAGGGTAAGCCACGCCCACCAGCCAATCAGAGCGGCTGTATGCAAATTAGCCCAGCCAAGATGGCGGTGGCAGACACCCGGAGGCCGGGTGTCCACCACCGCCATCTGTTGCCTTCCTGCAGGCCACACGGGTGGGGGGACTGGAGGAGCGACCGCCCGCAGCCCCACACCTCCAGGCAGAAAGCAGCCTGGAAGTAGGTCTGTGATCATGCGGGCTTGGGCACACACGCCTCCGTGAGTGCCCGAGCCTCCGTGATTGATTTCAGGCGGCAGGGCAGCTGGGGCCTGGCAGAGCAAGCCAGCCCAGGCCCCCAGGCTGTCCTGCGGCCTGGAAGTAGGTCCGTGATCACGGGGGCACCACACACACGCCTCCGTGAGTGCCCGTGCCCCCCCCCCAATCGATTTCAGGCGGCAGGGCAGCCCAGGCCCCAAGGCTGTCCTGCAGCCTGGAAGTAGATCTGTGATGGGGTGGGGGCATGGGCACTCAGGGAGGGATAGCCTCCCTGAGTGCCCGTGCCCCCCCCCCATGGATTCCAGGCGGCTGGGCAGCCTGAGGGAGGGGAGGGGGAGGCAGAGGATCCGAGCCAGCTCCGCCCCTGAGGCTGAGGCCTGGAAATCGGTGGGGGGCACACAGCACACAGGGAGGTGTGCCCTCCATGTGTGCTGTGTGCCCCAATGGATTCCAGGGTCCCAAACTGTGAGAGAGCACAGGCAGGGATTAAGTACCCCCCCCAACCCCTGCCGAGTGCACAAATTTTTGTGCACCGGACCCCTAGTATAATAAAGGTAAAACCATCAGAAATTTTGTTCATGAGTCTGAAGTAGGATGTGACTGAAAGAGGAGTAAAGGATGCCTCTAAGTTTTTTTGATCTGAAAAACTGAATGGATGGATTTGTCACTATAGGAAAAGTAGAATGCTTTGAAAGAAACACATTTCAGAGGAAGATAAAAAGAGGGCGAAGGGGGGTGGGGACATCTGCAATAGTGTCAGCAATAAAAATAAATTTTAAAAAATTGATTTTGGGCATGGTAATTTGGAAATGTCTTTAGACACAAAAGTAGAGAATTGGTGGTTGATTATATTTCTCTAAAGTTCAGAGAAAAGGTTCCTGCTATAGACAGAAATTTGAAAATTGCTAGCTTGTAGGTGGTATTTAAAAACTTAAGATGAACAATCTTATTAATTAATAAGAATTCGATGGAAATGAAAAGAGGCCCAGGGAATGGGCCAAAGTTTAGAGACTGAGGAATTGAGGAGGAACCACCAAAAGAGATTGAGAGCAGCATTCGCATCCTGTGAGTGTGGAGAGCAAATCAGAAGGGTGGGTTTCTGGCAGGCAAATGAATAAACTATTCTCCGAAGGAGTCAGTGACCTACTTGGCAAAATACTTCTGCTTTCATTAAGATGAGAACTCATAATCCACCCCTGGCATTGTCTAGAATAGTTTTGATGGAGTGGTGGCAGAGGAAAATTGGTGCAGTGAGCTCAGGCTAGCATGAAAGCCCAAGAATAAGATACAGTAGAGACACTTCCTCTAAGGAGCTTTGTGGTGAGCATATAGAGGGGAGAGTAAAGCTATAGCTACAAATAAAGTAGGGGCAATACAGTTTTAAGAAGAGATAAATAACTAAGTGTTTTTATGCTGATAGAAAAGATTCAGGTGGGAGGTGAAAACTGATCATGTAGGAAAGAGGATGGAGCAATTATTGGCACATTGTAGCCACCCACAATAAAAGAAGGTGGGGTGGGAGCACAAATGAAGATTTCTGTTTCCACCAGTAATAACAGTCAAAGAAAAGGCATCGTCCATGAGCACAGTGTTTGACAGGTGGTGCCTGGTGTGCATAGTTCAATTCTAACTGGAGCTGTTATTCTCACAAAGCAGAGAGCAGAATCATCAGATGAAAGTAAGAACAGGAGTTGTATTGAAGGTGAGGAGAAGGGAGAGGTACAACATGGTCACCGAACTGGAAAAGTGAATAGACTGGGATTGCTAGAAATCATCAAGGCCAGTGGGCCAGAATTTAAAGGGAGTCCAGTTAACATGCAGCGCGCTCATTTGCAACTTTATTTAGCTTCAGAATAGTAGGAAATAATGTTCAGTCCTTTGAGGTAGGACTATTTCCATTCCACTTTAGAGCTGAAGAAATGTAGAAACAAAGAGGAGTTAAGAAAATTGTCCAAGTTGTTATAATTAGAAAGGGTTAGTTTTTGGATTCCTATTCATACACTAGAGGCCCACTGCATGAAATTTGTGCACAGTTAGGGCCCCTAGTTCTGGCCAGTGATCAGATCCAATCAGGACCTTCTGGCTTCTAGCTGGGGCCTGCCTCTATTCTGTGCCATCCACTAGTGGTCATCACACATCATAGAGAGTGGTCAAACCTCCTGGTCTTTTGGTCTAACTCCTGAAGGGACAGTCTGCATATTAGCCATATATATACTAGGGGCCTGGTGCACAAAAATTTGTGCACTGGGGTGGTGGGGAGGGCGGGTGTTTCCTCAGCCCGGCCTATGCCCTCTCACAGTTTGGGACCCCTCTGGGAATGTCCACCTGCTGGTGTGCCTGGCCAGCCTGGGTGAGTGGCCAATGTCTGTTTGCAGGCTGGCCAAGCTCCCCAGTGGAGACCCTCACCCCAGGGGGTGTGGCAAGCCTGAGTGAGGGGCTAAGGGCAGTTTTCAGGCTGGCCACAGCTCCCACTGACCCTGCGAGCCATTCGCCTGGGAAGCGATGGGGTGGTGCTGGCCACCCCATAGGCTTCCCAGGAGGGGGCCTTGGGGTCCCCAGCTAGTCCCATCCCCTCACCTCCAGGCTTCTCCACCTGGGAAGCCCATCGGGTGGCACTGCCCACCCGATGGGCCTCCCAGGAGGGGGCTGCAGGGTCCTGCTGGCTCGTCCCCGCCCCCCCAGAAGGCTTCTCCGCTGGGAGGCCGATTGGGTGGCGCTGGCTACCCCATTGGCCTCCCAGGAGGGGGCTGCGGGGTCCCGCCGGCCGGTCCCCGCCCCCCTGGAAGGCTTCCACCTGGGAAGGCATCACCGGCCCAGGGCGCCAGATGCCTTCCCAGGATGGAGGCTCCCAAGATGGTGGAGGCAGCAGCCCCAGAGAAGCCGCACACCAGAGCTGCAGCCTCCGCCATCTTGGCTAGGCTAATTTGCATACAGTCACTCTGATTGGCTGGTGGGCGTGGCTTAGGCTGTCCCGAAGAAATGGTTAATTTTAATATTACGCTTTTATTAGTTAAGATATGATAGCTTGCAGCACTTATTACTACACTCATTGCTTCCATGAATTGTATATTCTGGGAACACATTAAGTATCCGATTAGGGCAACTAGTTGACCTTAGTGCTATTGTCCAAAATATGGAGTGCAAAAAAGGAAAAAAGGTTTCAAGCTTGGGAACACATGAACTAGAAAATTATTGCAATTTTGTACTTTTGTAGCGGGGATTTGTGAATTTTCCAGAAAGAGAACACAATTATGGCTCTTACCATATTCATATTATAGTAGATAAATAGGCAATTAAACAATCACAATATACCATGAAAAGTGCTATAATTGATGTTCAATGTAACT
Organism: Murina feae; assembly: GCA_004026665.1. Lineage (NCBI taxonomy): Eukaryota > Metazoa > Chordata > Mammalia > Chiroptera > Vespertilionidae > Murina > Murina feae. The sequence goes on along the minus strand of PVJC01005870.1, from coordinate 18,918 downwards.
ATAGGGGAAGAATGTTCACCGTCTTTGGGGGAGGTTAGAAAAAAAGGTGTCAACAATGGTAGCCAGATGGTAAAATGCTTAGGAAGTTTCTTGAAGAATTAACACAAAGTCCTCAGGCAAAGAAGAGCATGTGCACAGGCATAAAAAAAAAAATGTCACTTGCAGGGGCCTGAAGATGTTGCATCTGGGAGAAAAGGTAACTGTGTAAGGAGATTACACATGAGGGAGTCTGAGGAGCTATGTAAAAATAGAGGGAGGCAGGTGGCAAGAGAGTATTTGCATTTTATGGAGAAAACACTGGGCTCAGTTCAGAGGATATATTCAGAAAGAGAGTGGGAGAGATTATGTGAGGCAACAAAACTATTCCATTGATTACTGCAACTTCCCAGTAACTGGAAGTGAAGCCGAGATTCTGAGGATAAAGGAGACATAAATTCATGACTAACAGAAATCTCTTGAAATTATGTTTTAATTTTTATCACAGGTTTTTGAATGCTTAAAAAAAAAAAAAAACATTATCCCATTCTTGCTACATCTAGTACCAAAAAAATCACCTACATCCTCAGTATTTTGAAGTTAAGAATTAATTGCTAAAAATCAATTGTTTAAAAAGTAATCATTTATCAATAATTAAGAAGTAAACAGAGATTGCACTTCTCTATTAATTATTTTATAATATACTTGAGGCCCATTGCACGAATTTCATGCACGGGGTGGGGGCGTACCTCAGCCTGGCCTATACCCTCTCCAATCTGGGACCCCTTGGGGGATGTCCAACTGCCTCTCTGACAATTCAGGACCACTGGCTCCTAACTTCTCACCTGCTTGCCTGTCTGATTACCCCTAATCACCTGCTGGCCTGATTGCCCCTAACTGCCTCTGCCTCACCCCTCACCCGGGACCCAGGATTCCCTCCTCTGGCTGGCTGCAGGCACCCAGGACCCAGGCAGGCTTTGCCTGGGCTGCCTGCAGCTGCAGGGGACGATGGGCTGGTGGCTTCCCCTGGGGCACCGCACAGGCCCTTGGGATCACGTGGCAGTGGCTTGTCCCTCTCCCAGGCCAGGGCACCAGCCACTGGTGCCCGGGACTGTGAGCACTGTGGGGCATGTGGATTGCTCCTTTTCCGGGATGCAGTCCCAGCCGCTGGTGCCTGTGATTGCAGAAGAGTGGCTTGCCCCTCTCCCAGGCTGTAGGTATAGCCACTGACATCTGGGACCATGGGGCAGGAGGCTTTTCCCTCTCCCGGAGCCTGGCTGGTCCCCGTTCCTCTCTCGTCTGAGCCTTTACAGTGTGATGGCATGATGGCGTGTCTACTATTTGCATATTAGCTCTTTATAAGATAGTGAGCCACCTAATTTGAAGACTTAACTGACATACATATTTAGAACTGATATATTCTAACAAGCTATAAAATGTTCCAAAATAACTCAAATATATAAATCCTTTTGGAATTAAGGTACATATAAATAAACAAGAAATAAATTATATCACCTATTCTATTTTTAACTACAAGAGAGAAACATAGAATGACATCTTGCTTTCAATTAAAGACAATAGCATATAACATGTATTTATAGTGAATGCCCCTATAATAAATTAAAACTAAAAATTGGTGGTTCTTTTTACAAAACTTCAAAATGACTATTGGAATGCCATATATATATGGCATTTTAAGTTATTTTGTATTTTTAAGGGATATTTATATATCCTTTATTGGTGATAATTTCAGTTAATTCTGTAAAAATGCCTGAGATTTTTACCATTAAAATGCTCTTTATTTGGCCATCTGAGCTGGTGGTCATTTACTTTTTAGTATGAAGTAGTTTATTTAATCTTTCCCTCTTCTTTTTAAAAAATATGTTTTTATTGATTTCAGACAGGAGGAGAGAGGGAGAGAGAAACAGAAACATTAGTAATAAGAGAGAATTATGGATTGGCTGCCTCCTGTATGCTCCCCCCCTCCACAACTGAGAATTGAACCCACAACCCAGGCATGTACCATGACCTAAAGTGAAACCATGACCTTCTTGTTCATAAGTCAATGCTCAACCACTAGCCACACCATCCAGACTCCCCTCTTCTTTACACAAGTATGGTTACAGGAGGATAAGTACATTTTGCAGAGTGAACAACCCAAGGAACTGGTCAAAGAGACCAGCTCCATCGCAAGAAGCCCCCACTAGGTACCTCAGAGGGGAACATCAGGAAGCAGGAACATGGCGAAAGGAAATTTTTCATCAAGAATCTGACCTAATTAGCATCTTTTTCTTTCAGTTCTCTGTGCCCATACTTTCATTTCAAATTGAAAACCAGCTAAATGTATTTAAACTGAAAAGCTATATATGATATAATTTACCCCCAAATTTAAAAATCCATAATTAAAAAGCATTCCCCAGATCTGCAAGGAAGTCAGTCATTGGGCTACAATGTTCCCAGCCTCCTTCAAAGATCACCAGCTGACAACATGCATAGCATTGCCACTCCGGATATTTCCAAATACCACACAAGAAAGACCATATTTTGGTATTGATTTATCATCAGAGGCAACATTATGTCACCTAAATTATAGATATGGAACCAAATTAACAATTCCTAAGTAGAGGATGAATAATCCAAGTTCACAACAATGGCTAAAACTGACACATAATTCAACATAATTCAAAACCTTCCCCCAAAGAGCTGGATTTTTAAAAAATCTCATTTAACAACCTTACGCTTCATTCTGAAAGCTATGTCTGTACAGTAAATGAAAGTTAAAATTGAGCAGTTGTGACTCTTGCTTCCCTTTATAAAGGAGTTTGATTATGGTTTATAATAATCTAAAGACTAGAAGTCACAATTTTAAAGAGAAAAAGGGGGGGGAGGGAAGGTGTACCATGCTGGTCAGTTTTCCCTTTGGAAATATCTGATCTTATTCTGTGTCAAAGTCTATCTGTCCATGATGTTATTTTTAAACCTTGAAGAAGGAAGAAACTGATTGATCTTAAACGATTTCTAAAAACCTATTTTTTCCCCCATACTTTGCCCATTATAAGCCACAGGGATCAAGCTGCCCCCTGCTGATAAACTCCATAGTTTGAAAACACTAATCAAACAAGATAGTGAAATGATCAAAGTGTAGTGGTCTGATTCCTCCATTCAGTGTATGGCACATCTGTGAACTGGAGGAGAGCAGGAGATTTCAAATAAAGACTAAAAGAACTCTTTTAAAGCATTTCTTTTGTACTTGAAAATTTGTTCATTTTTGAGCTGGGAAAAAAAAAAAAAAACACAGGAGAGCTAAAAGCCTAATAAATTCCTTTGATCTGGACATGGAAAGCTCTTAAAGAGAAAATCCAAAAGGTTGTAGACTATCTACTGTTCTCTAAAAAACTCTCGCAAACCATCACTTAATTCTCCATACTGCCTCCCTGTCCCCAGCATATTATATACCCTATCCATTTTAGGAAGAATAGAAACTACTATATATGATTAGACTAAGATCTAAATGCATTCAAATATTTCAATCAAGAACACAGGAATTTCACACCGGTTTGCAATCCCACACAAGGTACCTTTCATGAAGAGCCTGTCCTGGAAACATTCAGATTAGGCACAGAAATAATTTAATATGAATAGAGAGATCTATGAACAAGAATCTAAACCCTAAATATTCTCTGGTAGCAAGTTAATAATTTAAATTTGGGAATTAATAGTTTTTAAAGTAATAAAATAAGGACTAGATAAGTGCCAGCATCCAAACCCATAAGAAGGCATTTAACTTTATTTTAAAAGGTTGAAATCTGTGCTGTCAAAACAGCCAATGTCCACAACGTGATGTGATTCACATTTTGTGCCCTAGTCTAAACCATTGCTACTCAATGTATGGTATTCCCATGAGCCTCATCCTTTCCAACTTGGCACTTGTTAGTCGCAACAAATTTTAGACCCTACCTTAGATCTACCGAGTGAAAATCTACCTTTTAACAAGATCCTGGTGACACAAATGCACATTAAACTTTGAGAAGCACTGCTCTGGCCCAATCATGCTTTTCATACCTGTCACAAGTTTTATTCTGGTGCTTACACTGAATTTATATGCGATTATAAATACTACAAAATGTTTTATAGAGAACTTTATGTAGGATTCTGAGCTAAAGAAGACCAGACAATAAAACTTTTCAATAACATTTCTGGAATGGTTTTCCTCCTGCATTTTTTTGTAGATTTCTCTGCTTGTTCATGTTTCCAGACTGCTTTTTGGTTTACTTTTGGTTTTATAGTTAAATCAAGTACAACCCAGACCTTTATTGAAAGCATTCCTTGTGCAAAGTGTGTGCATATAAGAGATAAAAAATATGAGTAACTCATAGTACGCATCCTCAAGTTTATAAAATATGAAGAGTAGATAAATAATAATTCAAAACAAGTATATAGTTTCTTCCCTGGGTATCAGGCACGCATTGTTATATTATAAAGAAAGAGGGGGAGATATAATAGACATGGTCTAGCATGCCAGGCTTCCTTCCTTGAAGAAATCACCATTTTCACTAAATAGAATTGTGATAAGTCTGCCCATTATATTCCCCAGAGATGGGCATGGAACTAGTTAAAAAAATCGTAGGACACTGTGCTCCACAATGATTAGTCCTAACTGGGCAAGTAATCCAAGCAGGATTCATCAGAAACTTCTGAAATGGTATGAGACCCTCATAGAAATCAGTGTTGTATTGTTGTTTTTAAACCAAAAATTCAGGAATCTAGAAAGAAATATATAATATTTGCATAATATATATATTAAAACATTATATACAATGTTTAATGAAACATTAAATTCTATTTTTTTCAATATAGGTTAGGCTAGATTTCTATTACTTAGAACTGGAAGATTCCGGACTATTACTAGTACTAACATTTCTTGAGAACACTTTATTTAAGGAAAAATGCCATAGACTATTCAAAGTATTACTTCATTTATTCCCTACAATGTCCCTAAAACGTAAATGCTGTTGCCCTCATCTCATTGAAAAGAAAACTGAGGCTTTAAAGAAATACAGAATAAGCGGCATTAATCACTGAGAGCTGGATTTAAATCCATTCTCCACTTATTCCCCATATATGTGTCATCTTAAGTAGATCTATAAAAAATGTAGCAAAATTTGCTGTAAAAGAGCTAAAGAGAGAAAGAAAATGCAACTAGCTAGAAGTTCAGGAAATCTTCACAGAGGAGATATTTTTTATATAAGCTCAGAGGCAATGGTTATATTTCAAAACTCAAGAATATTCAAAGAAAATGCAATTGCATAATAATGGTCTAGTAGCACTAGATTTGAACATATTCAGAATTAGTGCAGATGTTTTGAACATAGGGAAATTGAATTGGAAGATTAGGCTGGACAGATTAATTGATACCACATTGTATGTCTCTAATTCCAATGTGTTCAATTTGGTCTTAATTTATTAGACATTTGCATTTCATTGAAATTTCTTGAGATGAGCCATGAAATGATGAGAATTTCACTTCAGAATGACTGATTTAGTTAATATGTGTAGTTTGAATACAATAGAAAGAGACAACACAGAACAGTCCCATTGGAAGCAGCTTTTATAGTCTGGCTCCATTTTTTACAAATTGTTAAATCTCTATATAAATAAGCTATAATGAGTGATACTAATGGATAAATACTCTATGGGGGTTTTATTTATTCTGTTTTTATTTTTATAATTCTTGAAACAAAAAGAAAATGCTTATATGGCAACAAATAGCAGCAAGTAAATTTAAATAATTTAACCTCCAAAAAATAAAGAGTTAACATTATAGTTTTTAATAACATAAAACATGTGACTTATACTTCACAATTCATATCCTCCAGTGTTAGATATGTGAGAACTTTTCATAATATCAGTGTTCCGAGGTGCAGGGGAGAGTGGAATAAGGAGCAAAGGCTTCGACTACGATAGTGAAGAGGAGGGTGAAAGGAGAGGGGTTTTTGCAGCAATTGAAGGAAGTGGCTGAATCACACGGGAAATTGTTAGAAATGAAAATTCTTGGGTTACATCCTAGACTTACTGACTAAGAAACTCAAGAAATATGGCCCAACAATCTTTGTTTTTATAAGCCCCCCTGCGAATCCGCATGCACTTCAAAGTTTGAGTCACTTTGTTTAGCTGGGTCTGGGTTTCAAGTCATGACTCTTTTATTAGCTGTGTGAGTATAGGCAAGTCATTTACATTGGATTGGATAAGATTCCAATTCTCCCTCTGTGAAAGAATTCTCACCTGATAGGATCGATATGAAAGCAGCATGAGATTGTTCTTGTGAAGTGTTTAGTGCAGTGCCTGGCATGAAATAAACACTGAACGATGATAGCTCTTATTTCTAGGTGACAATCAGATATAGGTGCTCAGATCATGGACTTACAAAAGTGGATCCCTGCTTCTCATTTCAGGTAATGAGAACAACACTGGTGGTTTTAACAAAGAAAACCAATATGAAATGTAATATTACAAACTAAAGTATACAAATTTTCTCCCTACTCTATAATTCCTAGTCTGAACAAACTATGTGACCTTACGCCAGTTTATTGGCTAATGTAGTCCTTGGTTGTTTTGTTTTTTTAAAAAACTATATTTTATTGATTTTTTACAGAGAGGAAGAGAGAGGGATAGAGAGTTAGAAACATCGATGAGAGAGAAGAGAAACATCGATCAGCTGCCTTCTACACCCCCCCCCCCACTGGGGCTGTGCCCGCAACCAAGGTACATGCCGTTGACCGAAATCGAACCTGGGACCCTTGAGTCCATAGGCTGAAGCTCTATTCACTGAGCCAAACCAGTCAGGGCTAGTCCTTAGTTTTTCAACATAAAATTCTGTGAATAGACTCAATGATGTCAAAATTTTTTTTCCAACCCTATAGTCCATGGTTGTCTCTCATTTATCACTAACACCTTAAATCAATCAATAAACACAATGGTCAAAGGTGTAGGGAATGAAAGAATTACAAAGTACATGGCCCCGATGTTACCATTAGACTTGAAATATGCACATGAAAAATTAACTAACCCTAAAGAAAATATGTTGTATTTTAAAGGAGAAACAAAAATATACCTGGAGAAAGAGAACAACCAAACGTATATGGTATACCTTTAAGTTCATGGCCACTAATCTTAAATCCTTGCCTCTAGCCAGAATTCCTATATATCTCTAGACCATTCACTTTTCACAGCCTAGATAACTCTTCAGATTCATTCATCAAACATCTATCACTTAACTTACTCCTACTATACTTAATTTTATGGAGTAAAAAGGAAGGAAAACTCAGAAGAGAATTATAGCAAACTCTTATCAACACATCTACCCATTCTTCTGTCTATTAGTATAGATAACTCTTTCTCTTCTGTTGAACTGTTAGAATAATAAACTTTCCATGCCTCTTTCTAAAGGCTATATTTTACTTAATATGCTAGTTTCCATTCCATTTCATCTATTCCAGTGATTTTGTACCTTTACCACTACATCATCAAATTTTTCTATCTATTCGATATTCCTTATGGGCACACCACTATGATCTTGTTTCAACTCAATATATTCCACTCTTGACCAAGTTTTCCTCCAATGAGCACTCAGTTTTTCTGTTCCTAGTCACTGTGAAACTACTCAAAATAGCTACTCAGTCATCTAATCTTCAATTTATTCTCTCCCATTCTCTTAAGCTGATGTTAGTAAGGTTTTTGCCCAACAAATCCACTGTGCTGCTTTTGCCTAAGTCATCAGTTACTTTCCCATTGCTAAAGCCAATATTCAATTCTAAGTCCACATCTTACTTAAACTATAGTAATATTTGACAATATCAATCCATTCCTTAAGTATTTGAAACACTTTGGATATACATGTTGGGACACAAGTAAGATAATGTTTGTAGCAAAAATAATATAATAATTTATAAATAATAATACAAGAATAAACTCTGTGTTTTGTATACTCACAACTGTAAACTTAATTTTTCCCCACCCTGTAAATATATCCCTATGGATATCTAATAAATATAACAAATCTAAATTGTCCAAAACTCCTACTCTTTCCCCTAACAATTCTGCTGCATCCCCTACAGTCTTCTTCTCAAAAGCCACAAACAACATCTTTCTGTTACTGAAGCCAAAAACCTTGAGGTCATTTATGTTCCTCTTATTTACTCATAACAGCCAAGACATCAACTTATATTGGTGGTTCCACCTTCAGAATATGTCTCTAGAGGAATTCCACTTCTTACGCTTTCTACTGCTACTGCCTTTATCTAGGTCACTATCACCTGCTATCTGTATTTAAATAGTTTTTGTTTTTGGTCTCCTTACCTCTGCCCTTTACAGTGAAAGTCTATTCTTAATGCATCATCCAGGGAAAAGATCACATCTCACTTAGGTTTAAATTCGTCCCATGGTTCCCCATCTCACTCACAGCAAAAAACAACAACAGTCTGCCTAACAATTTCTAGTCCCTTCATTCCTTGCTACTCAGAATTTGTTCCTCAGACCAGAACATCAACATCACATTGTTGGAGCTACGGAATCTCAGGTGCCACCCCAGATTTTCTGAATTTAAATTTACACATTAAAAAATCATCTGGTTATTCATATGCACCTTGATATCTGAGAAAAAAGAAGTCATATGTAACATTCTGCTTCTTTCCCTCTGATTTTACTTTCTATCATATCCCCCTTACCTGTTCCAGCAAACAGTATGACCTGTTTGTTATTAGAAGCTTTATAATTTCTCTGTGGCACAGAACTAAGTCTTTGAGTTCCACAGTCACAGAGGAACTGAATTCTTCCAATAACCACCATGAGTGGGTTTAGAAGCATATTGTCCATGAGTCTTGCCTTGAGATGACTGCACCTGTCCCAAACCTTAATTTTAGTTTTGTATGTTACAGAGTCAGAGGTCTTGCTAAGCTGAGCCAAGATTCATTTTAAAATAATGAGACAACAAATGTTTGTTGCTTAAAGACATTAACTTTGTAGGTAATTTGTTTGACAACTAATGCAGATATCACATGCTGAATCCTGATTCTAGAAAGCTTGTAACCTAATCAATTACTATACTTCTTATTTTTTATTTTAAATATATTTTATTGTTTTTTTTTACAGAGAGGGATAGAGAGTTAGAAACATCAATGAGAGAGAAACATCAATCAGCTGCCTTCTGCACACCCCCTACTGGGGATGTGTCCACAACCAAGGTACATGCCCTTGACCAGAATCAAACCTGGGACCATTGAGTCCACAGGCCGACGTTCTATCCACTGAAGCAAACTAGTTTAGCCCAATTAGAATACTTTTTAAATAATCACTGAGACATTGGTGAGGGTATCAAGGAAGCATTCACTACATGTCTTGGCTCTCAAGGCACTTACTTTTTAATTGGGCATATGCGTGACATCTTAAAACACTTTTTAAACATTTTATCAATAGAATAATATAACTGAGTACTGAGATTATGCAATGCAAATCATATGTCTGGTCAGAGTTCAGAAAATCAAGATTAATGATGTTTGGGGAACCTATCATGACTTAGCATGACCTAAACTTCTTTTAAGAATAAGATTATGTAGAAATTTATACAACTATTAAAGAAGACTAAATAATTTGAAATCTAGACTAATAAAAGGATAATATGTTAATTATACAGGGAGACTGGACATCTTCCCACTGTCTGACTTCCTTCTAGACAAAGCCACTGTGGTGGGGACCAAGGCAGAGGTGATTAGGGGTCATGAGGCTGGCAAGGGAGGGCAGTTGGGGGCCATGAGGTCAGCAGGGGAGGGAAGTTGGGTGTCATCAAGCTGGCAGGGGGCAGTTAGGCTGTGAACAAACTAGTAGGCAGGCAAGTGTTTAGAAGCCAGAGGTCCCAATTGTGAGAGGGATGTCCAACAGCCAGTTTAAGCCCCAAACCTATGGCGGGCTAGGGACTAACCTGGCAGGTGGACATCTCCTGAGGGGTCCCAGATTGGAGAGGGTGCAGGCTGGGCTGAGGGAACCTGCCCTCCAGTGCATGAATTTCATGCACCAGGCCTCTAGTATATTATAATACAACTATATTATAATACAACTATCTCCCTCTGCTTGCTTGGTTGCCCATAACTGCCTCCCCACCAGCCTGGTTGTCCCTTGCTGCCCCTCCCTGCTGGCCTGGTCCTCCCAACTGCCCCCCTGCTGGTCTGGTCACCCCATGCAGCCTGCTATTCAATCATTTGGTTGTCCTTCATTAACCCCCCTGCTGGCCTTGTTGCCCCACACAGCCTGCTGTTTGGTCATTAATGTTACTGTGATGGTGTCCCAGACAATTTGCATATTCTTCTATTATTAGCATAGATTTTCAACATTGTTAGTATATCTCTAATCACTATTTTTTTTCCCTTAATTTATCATTTTGTTGAAAAACTATTTCCCACCTAAAAATCATTTCTATGAAGCTTCTCTTCTTTTCAAATTCATTCTGGATGCCTTTGTGTTGCACAGATAACATAATATAAAAATAAAACAACTGTTACAAAATATTCAAGGACTGGAAAACTGAAGTGGGTGGAGTACAAATCCTCAAAGACAAGGCTAATTTGTGATTTTTGATCTTATTGTCATTTGCTCTTGTTAAGTAACTTTTATTATAACCTGCAAGCTTCTATAAATTGAAGAGCAGCAATGAAACATTTATGTTAACTCCCAGCTTAATAGAAAATGTTTCTTGCTTTTTCTAGAATGCATTTAATTAGTTCCTATTTGAATTTTTTAAATAACTTTAATAATTCTATACTATGGTATCTTTTCCATGAGAGCAATTTTTACTTATGTTGTAGTTCTAAATAAGTACATTAAAATAAATTATTTCACAATTCATTACCAAAAGTAGTTCAAACTGAAAACCTTGACCTTGGGTGGATCATACTCAATACACTTCTTTGAATCTGAAACAGGTAAAGATAGAGGTACACTTTAAAGCTAATTTTAATCAAGCTATCAGCATGTATTTATCACACTTGATACATGTAAATGTCTGCTGTGAGAGTGAGATTTACAAAGTATACAATGTGGCTATTCAGAAGACATCTTTCTTTAGAAAATTAATATTTGTAGTGCTTTATAAATTCAAACACACCCCACAGTCATTAAGCACAAAGGAGAAATCACCTGTAGTCACACTCTTTATACTAATGTACAATTTCTCGAACTTTAGAGTCCAACACAATCGCTTTGAGTGCAGGTGTATTTATTAAAACTCAGATTGCTGGTCCCTGTACCCAGAACCTCTGATTTAGCAAGTTCCAGCTGACATTCATGATGATGTCCATCCTTTGAGAACCACTGGTGGGTATTGATCAAGAGAAATCCAATTTGAAATTTTGGCATTTATCTTTCTAAGTATTTTTCCCTCTAAATTATAATTAATGTACAGAAACACCTCCACATTAACACATAGTCATACCCACACACATATAATCAACTAGAGGCCTGGTGCATGAAATTCGTTCATGGGGGGGGGGGGCTGTTACCTCAGCTCAGCCTGCATCCTCTCCAATCCAGGTCTCCTCGGGGGATATTTGACTGCTGGTTTAGGACTGATCCCAGGAATTGGGCCTAAACCGACAGTTGGACATCTCTCTCACAATCATGGGCCCTGGGTCCTACTCATTCACCTGCCTGCCTGTAAGGTAGCCCCTAGCTCCCCCACTGCTGGCCCAGTTGCCCCTAACTGCCCCCCATGGCCAGACAGGTCGAATCCAACTGCCCCCTCCTTGCCAGCCTGACTGCTCCCAACTGCTCCCCTCTCCCAGCCTGATCACTCCTCATAACCCACCCCCCCACTGACCTGGTTACCACATGCAGCCTGCTTGTTCAGTCGTTTGGTCATCCCTCACTAACCCCCCTGCTGACCTGGTCATAAGCAGCCATCTTGTAAAGGTATGAAGGTTAATTTGCATATTACCTCTTTATTATATAGGATTATATAGGATATCCTTTGTATACTTTTGAAACTGCTATATTAAACTTCTTTTTTTTTACTTTTTTATAACATAACTCTGTGTTATTACATACACTTGTCTATTTTTTTCAAACATAATTATTATAGGCTTTCAAAAAATTGATTTTTTTTCTACTTGTAACATTTGTCACAGAAATTTTTCTCTCTTTTCCTCCACCAATATAATGGGTATATATAGAGACCTTAACTTCTGGAGAAACTTTTCAGTTTTATTGTTTGTGCCTTGGGATGGGAAAGCTGAACATAGAAAACATGACTTTTTCCATATATAAGATATTTGTTTTCCTAAATAATAATTTTAAAAAGTTATTGTTGATAGTATTGCAGATGTTCCCCATTTCCCCCACTTTTTCTCCACCATCCAGCCCCCACCCCACCTTAACCTTCAACAACCTTGTCTGTGTCCATGGACTATGTATATATGCATAGAAATTCTTTGGGTAATTTCATCCTGTTTCTACCACCACCCTTGCCTCTGAGATTTCATCTATCTGAGGAGATAAAATAGCTGTAAAAATAACTAGCATGCAGGGCAGAATATAACAAATTCAATTTAAATATATAGACTTAGAAATACTAGGGTATAAAGAGAAAGGTGACAGCTCTCTGCAGAAGTGGATGGATTTCATGGACAGGATACAAATCCAATAAACCTCAAAAAGACCTACAGAAATGACTATAGTGGCTATTGATTGCTTCCTTGCTCTCCTTTCATCCTGACTTCTCCCCATCCTCTCCCATACACTCCCTCTCCCACAGACCTAATTGTGCCATTGTATAATGTGACACAATCTATTCTGACCATAGTTGACCAGAACCTGACCACATGAGAAGAAATCCTTAGCTGGACTGAGCTAACTAACTTTTAAAATTTGAAACATGGGAGACAGAATGTGAGTGAGCTTATAGGTGAGTCACACCAATGACAGAACTCAAGGTGATAGAATCATGGTGCCTTTGGTGATCTAAAGGCTGCCCTGGTGAAGTGCATTGTTGACTTTTCTTTAGTTTTATGTACTATATCCTTATAATAAATCCCCTTTCTTTTAAGGTAATGTAAGCAATTTTTGTACTTATAGGCACCCCACAACAGAGTTATCCAAAGTTGCATTGTTATGGAACATAATAAGAACTAAATGTTGCTTGTTTTCAGAATTGATTTGCTTCACATATTCCAAAACATGGAAGTTAGAACTTCCTGGGAAACAAAATCTAAGATAAAAATTAAGAAGCAATGCGCATTTCCACCATATTTTGTGGCTACTTGTTGTCTGTTCTATAAAATAATTAAGTTAGAATGATCATTTTAAGGATGCTACAAAAATATTACACTAATCAATGAACAAATATACTTATCAACTTTAAAATAAACAGAATAAACACTTAAGAAACAGAAGTGGTCTCAAAAAGTAGAGATTAATGTTGAGAGTTTAATTGCAGGAAAATTGTTTATCTTAGGAATAAAAGAAGTATTCAAATACAAATAACATTTTTGTAAGATATTTATTATCTAATTTGTTTTGTTATTGCTTTAGAACTCTCATATTTGAAGTGATCTCATTTGTCATAGAGAAGGATATTATACTGTAAAAAAGTATTCTCTCCAAACAACCTGGTTAACTTATCTTTATGAATAAAGGGCAAGTGGAATATGTAAAAATATAAATGACACATAAATGTATTTTCTTTCTTACATGACCTAAAACCCACTGTGGAAGGAAAAAGAGGGGGATTTATGAGTCTAAATTTGAGTAAGAATGTAAGAACCTAAACTGTAACATGGAATCAAAACTTTATACTAATATGACTTCCCAAGACATAGAATTAGAATAAAATTTAATAACTAACTTATAAAAAGAACTCACATACTGACAGTTTTCTTATAATCTTATCAGGGATATCAACAGTTCTAGTTCTTGCTTGTGCAAAAAATGGCCTTGACCATGACTTCAGTTGTTGCAGGCCACACACCTGTAAGAATTTGACCAGCACTGATTAGATCCAGTATTCTGACATTAAATATCCATGTTGAGACCAGCAAGGGCACCGACTGCAGATCCACAGCCCCTCCTCATGATTGCTTTGTTCTGTCTTTTCTCTCTCTCCCTACAAAAACTACTGCCTGCACTGAGATGTTAAGATGGACTTTGGGATGGGAATCCTGCATCTTTTCAGGCTGCTGGCACCTGAATAAACCTCTTTCCTCTCTCCTCCTTCACTGTGGCAGGCAGCTGAACCTGTGTTCAGTAACAAAACTACTATTGACAGATTATACACTCATGGATATTACATGGCTTTCACAAAAGCAAAATTCAAAAACATCACAAAGATGAACTTAAAAGTTTTATAATATGTCTGTAAAACTATTCAGGTAAACTTCAGCCTTGGAGAAACCAATGTCACCACAATAAGTTTAATTTAAATTTAATTTAAATTTAGTTTACTATTCAGGTAAACTTCAGCCTTGGAGAAAATTTTAAATGACAGACTTATCTTTAGTGTAAATATAACATTAATCTATAAAAATTTCCTTGATCACCTTTCTATAAAAGTTTCTTTAGGTTTAAACAGAATTCAAGATAATTATCTTTCCCATGTGGTAAATGATCTTTATTTTTTCCTTTGAGGTATAACTAACACATAAAATTGTGTATATTTAAAGTCTAAAAGTTGAAGAATTGTGATATTAATTATTTGATTATATTATTTATTTGAGTTTTCTCTCCTTTTATTTTTTAGTCAATCTAGCTACAGTTTTGTCAACTCCTAATTATTTCAAGAAAACAGCTCTTGGTTTTGCTGATCATTTCTACTATTTATCTAGTTCCTACTTTATTTCAGCTGTGATCTTTATTATTTTCTTCCTTCTGCTTACTCTGTGGTTACCTGTTCTTTTTATTATAGTTCTGCTAGGTATAAACTTAGTTGTTGTTGTTTTATTTGAGATCTTTATTATCTCTTTTGTTTTAAATTAAATTTATTGGGGTGATATTGGTTGACATGATCATATAATGACAATATAGGTTTCAGGTATGGTTTTCTATGAAAAGATGTTCAACCTCACTAGCAAGTAGGGACATGCAAATCAAAACTACAATAAGATAGCACTTCGCACCTGTTAGAGTAACTATTATAAACAAGACAAGTAATAGCAAGTGTTGGAGAGGGTGTGAAAAAAAGAGAACCCTCATTCACTGCTAGTGGGAAAGGAGACTGGTACACTCAGTATGGAAAGCAGTCTGGCTGCTGGAAGCCAATCATCTTCTATAATAAAAGTGAAACATGCAAATGTGACCGTTACCACCAGCCAGTCAGAGCGGCTGTATGCAAATTAACCCAGCCGGGATGGAGGCCAACAGCCACGGAACTAGACCAAACCAAAGGGTTCTGTTGCAACTGCCTGCCTAGGCTGGCAGTTGGAAGTGGCACCAGGGCACCAGGGCACCAGGAAGTGCGAAAGCAAGGTGGCGGGCCGGGGAGTGGGTAAGAGGTGGCAGGGGGTCGGCAGCTTGCTTGGCAGCTGTCCAGGCCCTTGGAGGGGCATTGGGGAGTGGGAAAGAGGCAGCAGGAGGTCAGTGGCCTGCTTGGTGGGCTTCCCAGGCCCCTTGCAGGGCACCAGGAAGCGAGAAAGCAAGGTGGCAGGCCGGGGAGTGGAAAAGAGGCAGCAGGGGGGTCAGTGGCCTGCTTGGTGGGCTTCCCAGGCCCTTTGCGGGGCACCGGGGAGCGGGAAAGCAAGGCTGCAGGGGCCGGGGTCCTGCTTGGCAGCTCCCCAGCCCCCTTGGCGGCACCGGGAAGTGGGAAAGGAAGGCAGCAGGGGACAGGTGAGTGGGAAAGAGTTGGCGGCCTGCTTGGTGGCTTCCCAGGTCCCTTCCGGGGATCAGGGAGCAGGAAAAGGCTGGCCTGACCACAAGCCTCCACAGTGTGCCTGGTGGCAGGTCCCCAGCAGGTAGACACACACAGGAGGACTGCTCCGAGCCTCAGATGCGGCTGGGGGCAGGTCCCCAGTGGCAACAACACACACACACACACACACACACATAAAAGGCGCCTGGCAGACTGGGGCTATCATAGGACATCCACTGAGGGGTCCTAGACTGTGAGAGGGCACAGGCCGGGCTGAGGGACTCCCTCCACCCCGAGTGCACAAATTTTTGTGCACCGGGCCCCTAGTTGTTTTAATAATAAAGAGCTGTGGACAGGGAATTCAGAGGGCTGGTCAACCTTAATTGCTCTAAAGGGTCAGAGCTAATTACTAAATATTGGTAGTTGAAGAAGCCCCCACCGGTTAGTCCTAAATTCACTGATTGGCTTTTATTGGAATTTCCTGCCTAGGATATATGGGTGTATCCTATAATTTTAATCTCAATAAAAGGGGATGGAAAAGCCAGAGCAAGTAGTAGTCCTCCCACTAGAGTTGGACTACTGTCTGGCCCCCATTTTCCAAATTAAATGTTTTCAAAGTCCCTTTTCATTTGTGTGCGGCCTTCTCCAGAACTCAAACCCTGAACCAGAACCCTGAATTACGCAGGATGTGAAAGGGGCTTCCACACTTGGCACCTGAACAGGGACGTCTGAAGGAGATGATATTTTTTGCCTAGTGTGAAGGAGGAAAAATACACCAAGAAAAGGGGTGGAAAATTCACCGAGAAAAAAGGTGAGGGAGGTTCACCGCACGCAAAGCCCACGGACTAACTGCAGAGTCACGATCTGTAAGTAGGGTGGGAATGTCACTTTAGCCAGGCTAATGGGGAAGAATTATGATTTGGGTTTGTATGTTTAAAAATTTCAAAGTTTTAGAAGGTATTTTCTTAAAGTTTCTGATTTTCCATGGGGAACATATATTGCATTTGCTAAAGCCTTTTAGAGAGGTTGAGGAGGAGCCTTCTCCCCTGATTCCTTCCGAACCTCCTAGAGAGGAACAGGAAGAAAACTTAGAGGAGAGGTCTTTATGGCCCCCTCCACCTCCATGTCCTAATCCTGAAACAGTTAATTTGCCACTGATAGACTCATCAATACAGAGAGCCATCAGAGAGGGAATAAAGGATGTGTCGGTGGAAGAAAGGGTTGTTTTTCCTGCTATACAAGTAGCTGACTCACAGCTTCCAAATCAGATAACAAGACAACATGAAAAAACTGATTTTAAAATGATAAAAGCTTTGCGAGAAAGTGTTGTTCAAAACGGTCCAACAGCTCCTTTACAGGAGAAATTATGAATAATATTTCTGAAGCATTCTTAACTCCCTATGATTGGCATTCTTTGGCTTGTGCAACTCTGAATGGAGGAGATTATTTATTATGTAAGGAAAAATTATCCTGAAAGTAAATTACATCTAGAAAATTTTTACTTTGAAAATGAATTTTCATTTATAAAGCTAACAGCAAGACACCCATGAAAAACACACATGGTATCAAAAAAGGTCAAAGAAAAAATTGTTTGGGCAAGGATGGAAAGGATTCCAAGTCAAATTTGCAGAAAAGATTCATTTATTAACCTTTGGTCGAGAATCTGTTTGTGTATTTTCAGAAAACAACACCAAGACCATGTGGATTAAAAGCAGTCCCGAGATGGAAGATGCTGACGATGCCTTGCCGTGCTAACAGTCAGCAGCTGTACGTCGCTGCAGATTGCCCAGGATCAAGCCAGAGGGGGTCGGACCTGCATTGCTACCATTGTCCACCATTTAGATATCATTATTGACATGTATACATGGGGAACTGTTTGACATTGAAACTGGGACTCAGAATTGTTGGATATTGAAGATGGGACTCAAATATTTTATTCTTACATGTTTATTTCTAAATCTGAAGATTTTTTAAAGGAAAGAAATGGGAGAGATCCCAGAAGCCAGTCATTGTTTTATTTTTTTAATATATTTTATTGATTTTTTTACAGAGAAGAGAGAGGGATAGAGTTAGAAACATGGATGAGAGAGAAGCATCCATCATCTGCCTCCTGCACACCCCGCACTGGTATGTGCCTGCAACCAAGGCATATGCCCTTGACCGGAATCAAACCTGGGACCCCTGAGTCTACAGGCTGATGTTCTATCCACTGAGCCAAACTGGTTAGGGCCAATCATCTAAACTAATAAAAGCGAAATATTAAAATTAACTGTTTCTCCGAGACAGGGTAAGACACGCCCACCAGCCAATCAGAGCGGCTATATGCAAATTAGCCCAGCCAACATGGCGGCTGCCACTCCCGGACCTGAGTAAACAGCCCTTTCCATTGCGGCAGGAGCGAAAGTGAAGCTGAGCCCCTCAGCTCAGCTCCATTAAACTGCCTCTAGCGAAACACAGCTTTTTGAAACATTGTAACAATCATAGAATCCTCTGGAGCTGAAGGAAAGAGCAGCTCCGGCCTAATCAGTAAAAGTAACAATTGTTTCATTATAGACGCTGCAAGGTGAAGCAAAGGAGGCTTCGTTAGCAGTTAGAAGGCCGCCTTAAAGGAACAGTGTATCAATTATAGAAGATGACCCCAGGCCTTAAAGGAACAGCATCAATTATAGGCGATAAATCACAAAAACCTGCGTCCAGCCGGCCTTGCTGGGACGTTGGGTCAATGGGAGCTGTGGGCAGCCTTAAAGCCCCTCACCCAGGCTGGTCAGGCACGCCAGCAGGTGGACATCCCCCGAGGGCTCCCAGACTGCGAGAGGGCACAGGCCGGGCTGAGGGACCTCCCGAGTGCACAGAGCGGCTGCAGGGCGGGACAGCGCAAGACCCAGGAGCCATGATGGGAAAGAGGCGGCAGGGTTGGAGGGCACCGGGAAGCGGGTAAGAGGTGGCAGGGTTGGAGGGCACCAGGAAGTGGGTAAGAGGCAGCAGGGTTGGAGGGCACCGCGAAGCGGGTAAGAGGCGGCAGGCTTGGAGGGCACCAGGAAGCGGGTAAGAGGCGGCAGGGG